>CM061919.1:245516856-245587841 GCA_031002005.1 Vandiemenella viatica
TGACAAAAGCGGTCTTCACCTGTTTGTGTTGCAATTAAAGAAAAATTTTCTTTGAATGATTTTAATAAACTTAATTATTTATGCTTGCATATTTCATGTGCAAATGATCCCTTTTCCCACAATGTCACTTTACAATTTCTTAAATACATCAGTTGCAAACATCATCTCGTTTCTACTCCTCACATCATTTTTTTTTTAACAAAACATGATATATTTCCTTCGTGTGTAGAGATAAGAGGATTTCATTAAGTAATGCCAAAACCCTTTTTTAACACTTTGCCCAAGCTCAAACAAATCACACTGTTGTGGTAATTTACGTCTTCATACCCCTGTACTCTTCTCCCACATCCTCAAGAAAAGATTTGAACTGTCGATGATGGAACGCCCTTGCTCTGATTGTGACCAGTCTAACAATGGTATCTACCACATAAATCAAGTCTAATGCATCTTTACACTGATGTAAAATGGAATGAAAAAGCAAGATATCACTGTCTGTGTCTTTTGTTTGTAACATGTTTTTTCGAAAGCTTAAGTTTACAGTTTTTTCCAATAAAATCTCTTGCCCCATCTGTTGTAGTGCTTTCTATTTTGTTCCAGGCTAACCACTTTTCTCCACACTATTTAAAGTACACTCAAGCAAGTCCTGACTACTGGTTCTATCTTTCATTGATTCTAGACCAAGTAATTCCTCTGTGATGACGAAATTTTCATTAATTTCACGAATAAAGATGAGTAATTGTGCAGTGTCTTCGTTATGTGTGCTCTTATCTAGTGCCAAAGAGAACTAAACAAAACATTTGCTCGCAGTCTCCAGCTGTCCTGAGTAGGTCAATGATTGAATAATGCGCTGCACTATTGTCCTTGAAAATGAAACGCTAAGAAATTTGTCTCTAACATAAGGACACAATACGCTTGCACACTCTACCATATACTGCTTAATAAACTCATTCTGGGATCGACTGTCAGAGGTCACTTTACTGCCAAGGTACTGAAAATTATCCACCTGATTCAATTGTTCGCCATCCAGATAGATAACGGGCTTCATATTCTGTCTGCTGACAGCCATAACCACTGTTTTTGTGTGGCTTATTTTAAGGCCAAATTCCTTAAAATGCTTATTCCAGAGGTTCAGTTTCTGTTGCACTTCCTCTTCTGTATATCACCAAATCAGAACATCATCTGCAAATGATTTAAAGTCCTCAGGGTTGAGTTGCTGTTTTACTCTTCATAATTTCGTCCATTACAATGATGAACAACAGCGGTGATAATGCGCTTCCTTGCTGAACACCTTTGGTAGTCACAAACCAGTCTGAATAGGAGTCTCCAATTTGAATGCAGCTTTGGCAGCTCTCATAAAGCATTCTAACTTTGGTGATGAAGTTTGTTGGTACCTTCCGATTGGTCAGACATTCCCAAAGTTTATCCCTATGTATGCTGTCATAGGCCTTTTCAATATCTTGGAAAATAAATATGACATCTCTTCCTCTCTCCCAATGTTTTTCCATGATCATACGAGTAGTGAAGATGAGATCTGTTAGGTCTAAATCCATACTGCTCTTCTTCAAGCTGTGGTTCAATGACTTTCCTCAGCCTGCCTTCTATAATTTTCTCCATTAGCTTGAGTCCATGGGATAGAAGTGTTATTCCTCTGTAATTGTTACATTTTCTTCGGTTACCCTTTTTAAATATTGGCACTATGATTCCCTTTGTCCAATCAGAGGGGACTTTTCCTTCTTTCCAGATGGTGTTCATTACTCTACATACCCAGTGAAGTCCATAGATTCCTGCTGCTTTGATCATATCTGCATTTACTTCATCTAGGCCTGGTGATTTTCCTTTAGCCATGCTTTTCAGGGCTTTTTCAACTTCTGACCATGTCAAAGGGGATTCTATATTTCCACCTTGGTCTCCTGTTCCTGGACTACTCTTTTCTTTGCTTGTTGCCCCATTTCCATTGTACAGATGGTCAAAATATTTCCACATCTCTTCCCTTACTTCATCTCCTTTCCAGATGATTGTTCCATCTTCTTTTTCCAGGGCTATGATAGGTTCAAATGTGTTCCTTTTGGATCTTACAATATTGTACAACAGTTTCTTATTGCTCCGGCTACCCTCCTCTATTTTCTTTATAAATTCTACCCAGCTCTTTTCTTTTATGATTTTCTTGACTTTTAGTTTCAGTTCCCTGTAAGACTGGTCTAGTTCCCTTAGTTTATCTTCACTTCTTCCCTGATCCTTCTGGATTTCTAGGTCCCTTTGTCTTTTGACCATGTTTCTTTCTTTTATAGCGTTTTTGACAGTGTTATTCCACCAGGGTGTTTCTTTATCTTTCACTCTCGAACTAGTTTTGTCAGCCACTTCGGCTGCTGTGTTTACAAGGGCCTCTCCAAACATTTTCCATTCTTCGTCTGCTGATCGTGTTTCACTTTTGGGTACAAGATCACATATTCTCTTCTGATACTCTGCCTGTTTTTCTGGATTCTTCAGTTCCCAAATTTTTATCTTAGGCTTCTTCCTTGTTTTTAGTTTCTCTACTCCAACATTTCTCAGATTAGCAATTAACAGACTATGGTCGCTGCCTACATTTTCTCCAGGTAATACTTTCACATTTGTGATGCAGGCCCCTGCTTCTCGATCAGAGACTATAAAGTCTGTGAGAGACTTCTGTTTTCCATCCCAACTATATCTAGTGACTTTGTGGCTAGCCCGTTTCCTAAAGTATGTATTTTTTATGAAGAGGCTGTTTCTCAGACAAATATCTAGGAAATCTTTCCCTTCTTTGTTCCTATTTACAAAGCCAAATGGTCCTATCACATTTTCATATCCAGTTCTATCAATGCCAACTTGGGTATTAAAATCCTCCATGATAATAATGTTATCTTCCTCAATGTGTTCCTCAAGGTCTGCGAGGAAATTGTCTTTCTCTTCCTGTGAAAAACCAGCTTGAGGAGCATACACCTGTATTACAGTGAGGGCGTTTTTCTTAGTTTTTTGGTGTAACTTAATTATTCTATCACTAACATATTCTATGTCTGTCACTGCATCAACGTTGTTACTGATGACAAAAGCTACCCCATTCTGGTTACCGTGCCAATACAGCTTGGTACCCCCTCCTCAGCAATTTCGATCATCTCCCTTTCCACTTTGTTTCACTCAGTCCTAAGATATCTATCTTCCTTCTTTCCATGATGTCCACAAGTTCTTCACACTTAGCTGTCAGTGTCATAATGTTTAGTGTTCCAATTCTGGGTTTGTTCCTTCTAATGATATTTTTCCTTTCTGTATAATTATGCTTATCATCAGCTTTTTGACCATCACTCCTAGCCGAATTATACATAAAGGGAGTCTTTGTTCTATTCATTCCGAGGCTCTTTTCGGTTTTGAAAGCTATTTAGAATTACTCTTTTTGCTGGCTTGCTAGGCCTAACGCTAAAGAGGATTTTATGTTAGGGTTAACTCCCTTAGCCTTAGGTAGTCCCCTACCAATCTTGCAAGGCAGCAAGTTGTGCCCACATTAGTGCCTTGGGTACTAGGCCGCCTCTTCCGCCAGCTCCACTGTTCTGGAGGTCTCCTTCCCCGCTGTCGCTGCCGTTGAGGTCTTCACCGTTACCCTGGCAAGGGACCCTCATATGGTGCCAGTTGACCCAAAGTTTTTTTATGAGGTGTTATTCCTCCGACTCCCCCTTCCCCAGTTCTTCGAAAATGGGGCCCCGGGCTTGTCACTGGCATTTAGACACAATATAGACAGTTTTTTGGAGTGAAAATTTAAAACATAATGAGTTATGACTATTGTGTTTACTATTATTCTTACATGTAGACATAGATAATATTATAATAATGATACTAAACGCATATTTTAAAGAAATATATAACACTAAAAATGATATATATAAATATAAGTGAAATAAATTTTGAAAATATGGATGCAAAAATAATGTATTTAGTGATACATTGCTTTTCACTACTTTGGCCATTATAAAATAAATACATTTTGTAAAAGTGTGATGAATCTCGCGGGCCGGAAATATATTCAAGGCGGGCTCGTGGGGTTGGCCACTCCTGTTCTAGGGCTTTCTGCCGGGATAGCGCATCAGTAAAAATACATAGCGACGTTTCTGGCGAAATGTCCCCACTTATAAGGCCTTTGGTTTCCAAGTGATGTCAAGTCATGTGCGTTGGGGCCAATCCGTGCAGATGGTGGGGCAGGGAAGGACCTGGTTGGGTGGCCGGGTAGCGAGGCCAGAGGTGTGGCAACAGTACGCGCAGCGGAGGGGAGTGGTTGGAGGTTATAATCTTGCAGCCTTGATCTCTGCCTCCTTAGATGATCTATCACTGGATTCCATGCCATGCTGAGGTGGTATCCTGAATCACTATTCACATTGGGCAGACCACAAGGTCTGTATTCCAGCGGTGTTTGGAGCACACAAGATGTGTACAGTAGGGGCAGGTCACTAAGTTGGCTGTGGCCATGCATAGTATCGAGGAAAGGCATACCTTCGATTTTGAGGCAACAAAAATAATATCTTTTGCCAAGGGTTTTTGGGATAATGTGATTAAAGAGGCTGTTAAGATTCGGCAAGCTGATGGAATTGTGAACAGAGATTCAGGATACCACCTCAGCACGGCCTGGAATCCAGTGATAGATCATCTAAGGAGGCAGAGATAAAGGTTGGAAGATTATCACCTCCAACCACTCCCCTCCATTGCGCATACCGCTACCATGCCTTGCGAAGTATCCTCTTTGTACGTCGATAATTAAAGAAATCCTGTTTGGCCTTACCAATCCTTCCAGGTTCTTTTGCAATCTAATTTATAATCGATAGCACATTCCGGACGATATGTGTGGCCCCAGGATATTGTCTCACACGTTTTTCTGCTATCACCTCACAGATAACATTTAATTATATATTCTTCTCTATAAAATAAAAGTACTTACAACAACTACTATTTAGTAACACATCATAATCAAATCAAATAATTGCACTTCCCGTTGATACATACATAAATTCCATATAACAATCTGTTTCTCTTTGGCTTAAAAACAAAACAACACAATTACATCCTGCCAACTTCAACATAATAAAAAAAATATTATAAAAACTTAAATTTACCCATTTTCACATACTACTATACTGTACGGCCTTTTATTAAAACAAATACATTCACATATTGATTAAATTGTAAAATTATTATTATTATTTAAATGTCTGATGAAGTGGGATCTCATAGCCTCCAACCCCACTACCCAGCCGCCCCAACAGGTCCTTCCCTGCCCCACCGCCTGTGCAGCGATGCACGTGACTTGACGTCCCCTGGCAACCAAAGGCCTTATAAGCAAGGACACTTCCAACATTGAGCCGTGCGTGGCTCTCTGTCGCTAGGCGGCTGTTTCATATCGCTAACTTCTCCGCTAGGGCGCGCGGCGGCCAGGTTCCGGCCATCTGGTGGCGATTGTCATCTTTCGCCGGCCGATAGAGAGCGCTGTGAATGTGAGTGCCCTCTATCGGTCTGTAGAGAGGATTTAAGGGGCGACCCGGCTCAGGAAAGAGGTGCAGTCTCTGCGGTCAGTCTCCGCTAGGAAGTGAACAGTCTGAGGAGGAAGTGGCGGTGTCGGAAGCGGCAGTTGAAGAAGGCGACGTGCTCCATGCACGGGCAGCAGTTAGGCGGAGCAACGTGATACTTGGCCGTCGACGAGGGGTTATTGACGGTGCCTGGTCTGACAAGCAGTTCTGAGTGGCCGTAAACTGTGTCGTCGCCTCACATGCCCAGACTATATGGCAGTTTGGGGTGTCCTCGTAAAGTGTGCGCTTTGGCACCTTCTGGAGCAACCTGTGCCTTCATGTTCCACGAGTGGATAGACTGTTAGAGAGTTCGTGGTATTCAGACAATTCAACTTCGTTGTATTTTCTGCTTCCTCGGTGCAATTGGAGATTTTCTGTTTGGTGTTCGTGCTTGCGTGGGACAATCTATGTCACTAATGGCTGTTCTTTCACATGAGGGAAACAGTGTATGTATGTTTGTCTGTACCCTTGAGGGGTGCTGAAACATTAAAACAGACCAGTGTTGGTTGAGCTCAACTGATATAAGTGCCTTGAGAAGCTCGATCTTTGGAAATCCTGTTTAGGAACTTATAGCACCGGATATTCTACCATTATTAAATTGTTGTTTAGACATAAGTAAATTTAAGTGTGTAAATCCTTGGACTCTTGGTGCCATCATGGATCATTAAGGCCAACTAGTATTGTTGTTATTTAATATAAGTATATCTTGGGGGAATTTTAAGTAACCGATTGGTAATTAAGCTTATTACATGATATAGTGTGGAAATCTTATGTTTGAAGTTGTTGATATTGTTGTGTAAGGTTGTATTGTATTTGGTATTTATTGTAATAAACAAGACTGAGACAATTGTAACCATGCGCCCACATGCTTGCCAACCTACCTACCACCTCAAATGGTAGCAGAGCGTGGTTGCATTGGGTAGTCTCAAGTCTTGTTGTTGTTGTTGTCATTTCGGATTCTCTATGGAAGGCACACGTTTTGTAGGGTGGAGTTACCTTAAGAAAGAGCAGCTCCAGTATGAGCTCAGGATTAGGGGATTGTCTGACGATGGTGGTGTAACAGAACTTATTGAACGTTTGCGTACTGTCGGTCCTGCTCCGGTTACCGTTCCGCCAGAGCGGATTGGGGAGGTTTGTGATGCTGTTTCCGCTTGTGTAGTGGGGTTGCAGGAGCTCGGAAGGAATGTGGCCTTCCTGAAGGAGAGCAGCCCAACCAGACGTCAAATTTATAGAATTCAAGCCCAGCTTAATCATTTTAACGATCGTCTGACTGATTTAAAAACCTTGAGATTAGATAAAGATCAACTTTCTGTTGTAAACCAGTTGAGTGCCGAATTACAAACATTGTTACTACAAGTTAATTCCCTGGGTCTAGAGAATGACACTTGTGGTGATTCAGTAGAAGAGGTAGCAGTAAGAAACGGTGCATCCTCAGACACCCCAAGTGGTTCCCGAGTATCAGGCCATTTCGAATCAATTTGCCAAATTGCCTAATCCTTTGGGTGTGTTGTTAAGAGAAGTCGAGGAACTTTCAGTGGATGATATGAGACAAATTGAACATTTATTATGGCTTACAGTTCGGTTTGAGAGGCACGCCGACGCTCTTCAGGTCCCTCAACATAGTGTTTTAGCCTTGTTGTATCCTCTGGCCAAAGGTCCTTTGGCAGATTATCTTGCGGAGATTGTGCAAGTAAAAGGGTCATTGAAGGATTTAAGACAGAGGGTAATTCGTGAAAAAATACCCATACGTGCACTGAGAGAGTTGGAGAGAGTTCATTTTTGGAGAGTGCAATCCATAACAGAGTCATTAGGAGAATTTGTGGAGAGAGTTCGTATGGCCGTTACAGCGTTGCAAATGGATATTTCTGAAAAGGATATAGTTGCCAATATTGTTGAAGGTCTTCGCCCTGAGGATAGGGCTAGGGCTGTGTTTAATATAAAACCAGTGTCCTTTCTGCAGCTTAATCAGTTGATTACCTCGATTGAGGCCTTGCGACTTGTCGATCAGCAGAGAACAGAAGCCAGAGCACAGGTTATTAAGAAAGGTGAGAGGAATTCTAGGGGTTTGCGTGCTAATGATCACTATGTTGCGGGCAAGTGTTTTCGTTGTGGCGCTGGCGATCATTTCGTCAAACAGTGCCGAGTGCCAGCGGTGCGACGAGCTGATACCTGACATAACGCCTCTCAGCGGACAAGTTCCGCTGGTAATAAGTATTGGTGCAGTAGTGTTCGTCCAGGTGGGGTTGTTAAGCGATGTTTTCGTTGTGGGTCTGGTCGACATTTGGTCAAAGAGTGCCCGGCGGCCAAGCGTCAATTGAATGGGAGTTTAGCTGGATATAAAAGGAGCCATTCACGGCTTAAAGACCTTCATAAACGTATTGTGATTCCTAACACGTCTCATCTGCCCTTTATCTGTGCAACTATTAATCATGAACCTGTTTGCGTTCTTATTGACTCAGGGAGTTCCTTCTCTCTGGTCGATTATAACTGGTATTTGGAATTTCGTAACATCTGTTGCTTGCCTGCACTCAGAACCCCCCCGCAGGGATGTCGTACGATTAATGGTCAGAAGTTGGGTCTCGTAGGAGTGTGTCGCGTTCGGGTGCGGGTGTGTAATTACACCTGGCCTTGCGATCTGGTCGTCACAAAGGGGTTATCAATACCCGTTATATTGGGAGTTGATTTTATCAGAGCCACTGGTCTAATTATGGATTGTAGTTCGAGCACTTTTCATTTTAAATTTGATCCACAACATCAAATAGCTCTTTGTTCTTGTCGTGTCTCGTCACGGGTAAATGCCGTCCTTACTCAAGTAGGTGACTATAAGGTGGGCCATCTGCCTCAGGATCAAGCTCGTCAGCTTTTGCAAATGTTGGAACAATTTGGAGATGTTTTGGTGGACAAATTGGGAGTAACTCATCTTATTGAATATAAAATCCACCTGTCCGATGATGTGCCGGTGAGGCAGGGGCCCTACCGTTTGTCTCCCCCAAAGATGAATTTTCTGCGAAAAAGGATCGATCAGATGCTCAAGGAGGGAGTTATCAGGCCCTCCACTTCACCCTATGCTTCGCCTATGTTCTTGGTTCCCAAACCTGAGAAAGGGGATTACAGACCCGTGGTCGACTACAGGGCATTGAATCAGAAGGTCGTTTTAGAATCTGTGCCCCTGCCTGATCTTCACAATGCTTTTACTTGGTTCGCCGGCGCCAAATATTTTTCTGTGTTGGATCTGAACCAAGCATATTACCAAATTCCCCTGAGTGAGGATTCGAAGGCAGCTACTGCATTTTGCACGGATTGGAATTTGTTTGAGTTTAACCGTGTTCCGTTTGGTTTGGCCACTGGGGCCGCAGTGTTATCCCGTCTCCTTGATAGGGTCCTAGGAGATCTTAAGTTTCGATTTGTATATAATTATTTGGACGACGTGGTGGTCTATAGTGAATCCTTTGAGCAACATATGGATCATCTTAGACAAGTCCTAGTTAGGTTCAGGGAAGCTGGTCTGACCGTCAAGCCTTCAAAAATTACTTTAGCCTGCCCGCAGGTTTCCTTTCTGGGGCATCTTGTGTCATGTGATGGCATTAGAGTGGATCCTGATCGCACCAAAGATCTCCGAAATTTCCCCCCCCCCCTCGTAATGTTAAGGGTGTCGCTAGGTTTATTGGTATGGCCAATTATTTTCGCCGTTTTGTGCCTAATTTTGCCCATATCGCTGCCCCGTTGAATGAACTTCGTAGGAAAGGCTGCAAATTTGTGTGGGGAGCTAGCCAACAGGCTGCCTTTGACGCGCTAAAATCTGCGCTTACCAATCCACCTGTTTTAGCCATTCCGGATTTTAACAAACCCTTTGTGGTACAGACGGATGCGTCTAGTGCTGGCATCGCGGCCGTTCTTTTGCAGGACGGTGATCAGGGGAGATCCCCGGTGGCTTACATTTCCAGAAGGTTGGCTGGTCCGGAATGTAAATACTCAGTGTACGAGTGTGAGGCTCTTGCTGTTCTCTTTGCCTTGGAGAAATTTGGATTTTATCTGGAACATCGCGAGTTTATTCTGGAAACGGATAATCAAGCCTTAAGTTGGGTCCTGGCGCGTCCCCGTAAAACTGGGCGCATAGCGAGGTGGGCCGTCCGGATCTCAGCTTTCCGCTTTTCGGTGCGACACATTCGGGGGGCTGATAACAGCGTCGCAGATGCGCTTAGTCGCATGTTTGAGGAGCCGGAAGGGCCCTCGGAAAGCAGTAATCAGGGTTGTGACCTGGCAGGCGGCGTTTTGACTGAAGTTCCCTTATTGTTTTCTGACCTCCGGGTTAAACAGAGATCTGATCCCTGTCTGGGTCCCATTTATCAAACTCTTTGTAAAGGTGAACCATCGCCAGGTTTCGTCTTGAATAAAGGTATTCTGTGTCGTCAGGTAGGAAGAAGAAAGCAACTTAGAATATGTCTTCCTAGTGAGTTAATCTCGTCTGTTTTTTATTATTTTCATCATTCTTTGGCCGGGGGCCACTTGGGCGTACACAAGACCATACACAAGATTCAAGAATGTGTTACATGGCCTGGATTAATAAAGGACGTCCGCAAAATGGTGGGGGAGTGTCGTATTTGCAATATGTCTAAACCGGACACTGGCCCCAAGAAAGGCTATCTGTGCTCTCTGCGGGAACAAAACCCTATGGATAAACTGTTCATCGATCATGTCGGGCCACTTCCCCGTACTAAACTGGGAAATAGGTACATCTTAGTGGTGGTTGATGCATTTACTCGTTTCTGTTGGCTTGTTCCTGTTCGGACTACCTCCACCTCGTGTACTGTAAGTCAGCTCCAAAGAATATTTGCCTGGTTTGGACCTCCTCAAGTCATGGTGAGTGACAATGCTTCTACATTTCTTTCTCACCAATTCAAAAGGTTTTGTTTTTCTCAGGGTATCAAACATGTCACCACTACCCCCTATCATCCTGAACCTTCCTTTGCAGAACGAGTGAATCGTAATTTGAAGGCCGCATTAATTGCTTATCACGCTAATTCGCGTTC
Organism: Vandiemenella viatica; assembly: GCA_031002005.1. NCBI lineage: Eukaryota > Metazoa > Arthropoda > Insecta > Orthoptera > Morabidae > Vandiemenella > Vandiemenella viatica. The sequence goes on from CM061919.1 coordinate 245,527,448, forward strand.
CAAATGGGAGGAGTCCATCTCGTGGATTAACTTAGCCTTTAATTCTGCTCGTCATGAGGTCTTGAAGGCCTCGCCCGCTAGTCTGATGCTTTCTTTCCCGTTGAATTCCCCGCTGTCCAATTTGTGGGACATTAGGGAACTCTTGCCTGATAGGATTAATTCACAGACTGTCAAAGATAATTGGGATAGAGCTCGTAAGAATATTAAGTTGGCCCACGAGCGTCTGCGTAAAAGGTATAACACCGGTCGGGTTCCCTTTAACTACAAGGTCGGGGACGAGATTTTCGTTCGTAACCTAAATCCTCAAGGCGGCGTTGAAGGCGGGCAATCTGGTAAACTGGCCTACAGATTCATAGGCCCTTGCGTTATACGAAGAATATTATCGCCCGTTAACCTGCTAGTTCAAGATTTCAAATCCAGAAGACTGATGAGGGTACACCTGTCGCAGGTTAAGTGTAAGGTTAGGCCGTAATCTCTTGATCTCCCGGGGTCTAGCTTTGGCGGGGGAGGTTGAGCCGTGCGCGGCTCTCTGTCGCTAGGCGGCTGTTTCATATCGCTAACTTCTCCGCTAGGGCGCGCGGCGGCCAGGTTCCGGCCATCTGGTGGCGATTGTCATCTTTCGCCGGCCGATAGAGAGCGCTGTGAATGTGAGTGCCCTCTATCGGTCTGTAGAGAGGATTTAAGGGGCGACCCGGCTCAGAAATGCGGTCAGTCTCTGCGGTCAGTCTCCGCTAGGAAGTGAACAGGCTGAGGAAGAAGTGGCGGTGTCGGAAGCGGCAGTTGAAGAAGGCGACGTGCTCCATGCACGGTCAGCAGTTAGGCGGAGCAACGTGATACTTGGCCGTCGACGAGGGGTTATTGACAGTGCCTGGTCTGACAAGCAGTTCTGAGTGGCCGTAAACTGTGTCGTCGCCTCACATGCCCAGACTATATGGCAGTTTGGGGTGTCCTCGCAAGGTGTGCGCTTTGGCACCTTCTGGAGCAACCTGTGCCTTCATGTTCCACGAGTGGATAGACTGTTAGAGAGTTCGTGGTATTCAGACAATTCAACTTCATTCTATTTTCTGCTTCCTCGGTGCAATTGGAGATTTTCTGTTTGGTGTTCGTGCTTGCGTGGGACAATATATGTCACTAATGCCGGTTCTTTCACATGAGGGGTGCTGAAACATTAAAACAGACCAGTGTTGGTTGAGCTCAACTGATATAAGTGCCTTGAGAAGCTCGATCTTTGGAAATCCTGTTTAGGAACTTATAGCACCGGATATTCTACCATTATTAAATTGTTGTTTAGACATAAGTAAATTTAAGTGTGTAAATCCTTGGACTCTAGGGCCATCATGGATCATTAAGGCCAACTAGTATTGTTGTTATTTAATATAAGTATATCTTGGGGGAATTTTAAGTAACCGATTGGTAACTAAGCTTATTACATGATATAGTGTGGAAATCTTATGTTTGAAGTTGTTGATATTGTTGTGTAAGGTTATATTGTATTTGGTATTTATTGTAATAAACAAGACTGAGACAATTGTAACCATGCGCCCACATGCTTGCCAACCTATCTACCACCTCAAACATTTCGCCGGAAGATGGAGCCAGAGGCCGGCTCCGCAATGTCACTATATATTATTACTGACGCGTTATCCCGGTGGAAAGCCCTAACACAGTTAAGATCTTGCTTGAAAACTGCCAGTTTCTGTTGGTGTAGCATGGAAGCAAGAACACACTACTTCAATTGTGTTCAATGTAGGAAAAGTAGAAACAATTAAAGTGGAGGAATTCTTGGTTAGTGAACAGGTTGAAAGGAACATAAAATTGAGGTTTTTTCCCCCTTAAGTAAAATACTATACAACTACTTTAAAATAACTAAGTTTCAGCACTTTTGTTCCTTTAAAATAAATATGAAATATGAGACGGGAAATTAAAAGATAGAGCAAATGAAAGCTGTAAGATTTTATTACCAACAGTACATATATAACAAAAATAAGTAAATACACACATTTAAAATCTGTATAAAGGTAACATTAGTAAAATAGTTCTATAAATATTAAGCTCTTTCTGATAGTCATGTACAAGAAAATATGAAATGGGTAATGTCATGGCAAACAGGTACAAAGCTGCATCCTATGATATAGTCACAGATATAACAAGAATATTAGTTATTAATCATATTTAAACTCAAACAAAAAAGATCTGATCATAAGAAAATAAGCAGACAAGCTTGAAACCTAAATTTTAAAACGGGAAAATAAGCATGATTCACCATAAGGAAAATATTTATTGTAAAAAATATAATTTTATTTGCCATTGACCCTTAGGCAAAGACTTATAAATATCAGAATGTCATGGATATATATGAAGATGTAGTGGACTTCAAATAGAGTAACCTTTCCTTTTTCATAAGCGGCAGGTCCAACCAACATAAAATTTGTACATTCATTGTATTCAGAATAAACTCATTATCTTAATATGTATATTTTCAAAATGGAGAATAAAAAATGTAAGTATTATTAAAACACAAAAATTGTAATTTTTTTGCAACTGAAAAAATTTATACAACTTCTTATTATTCTGAAGTCCATTAAATGGCGAGTAATTAAAAATACACACCAGGACTGTATGGAAGGCATGAAATAGAAAAGAAACTTCTTGCTTTATGACATCATTATCTTATACTACCACTAGTGCAAGTAATAAAGATACTGATAATCTTTTTTTTCCCATTTAGTTAGTGCAGAGATTATAAACACATTTACTAATGGAAATGTTATTTAATAAAAAAGGAAACCGTGAAAACATGGCAGCAATTAACTCCTGCGATTATCCCAGGTTCGTATCATAGAGAGTGTTTTATTCAGCTGAGAACACCAAATCAATCTATCTTCGTTTGTATCAGCTGAAAGAAGATGCCTGCAACATAAAACACAGTATTAACATTTACTAAAAAGTCACAAGATATATGATCCAAATTCCACAAGCGATATTCATCGAACTTGCCATGATATCCTTTTTGCATATTAAAACATTGTTAAACAACTAAATATCTTCAGCTGAAGTAAGGTTGAGAAGATTACATTGCTAAGGCACATGTTTTAAAATGGAATAGTAGGTTATTTACATGTTTCCAAGTTTCAACTTTTTTATTACTTTCTTTATATAGACCTTTCTCATTCATGTTTCAACAAAAGGAAACCATTAATCCAGCAGTGTATTTGAACTTTGGCAAAGAGGGACTATTGTCTACCAAGCTTGAGGACAGGATGATAGGAGAACACATTCTGGACACACCATCCTGCTCCTACAGTTTTTTTTGCTTGTTAAATATTCTTGAATTGAATTGCAATGGGTTTCTTGCTCCGGTGGCAACCTCACTGGTCATTTATTTATCCATTACATATACTTTGAACCTAAATTTACCCACCTATCTACTTTCGTCATTTATAAATTTTCAATTCTTTCAGCATTTTTGGTAAATTATTCAACATTTCCCTTGGTAATTTACAAAAGAAAATTTTCCACCCCCTAATGCATGAATTCGAGTGTATACTTGTACCTGTGGTCATCTTTTACTTCAAAGTGCTACTCCTAATTCCTAACATAGGTCCTGTACACTTCTCGGTACTCTCTTCACCCTCCTGTTTTCCAATGATTCTCAACCAGTTCCTTTAACATATCACTTACCAACTGGGTACTGCCCTCCTTTGCACGAGCTCCAATTCCTGTAATTGATACACAAAATGTGGGAACCAAACTACACCATCTAACCCAGGAAATGGTCTGAACAAAGATTTGTAATCCAATTCCCTCACTTCTCTTGGATATCCTCTGATTACCCTCTCCAATAAATTAAGCATTTTGTAACCTTTTCATGCCATCTGGCCAGTTGAGTTTATTATCAACTGTTCTGCTAAGATATTTATACTTCAAGCCTTTGTCAGGCAATTCTATCCCAAACTTATAATCATATAATTTAGTACTTTATTTGTATACCTAATATGTTGACTCTTCTTGGCATTTATCTTCATTCCGTGTTGGCCTAACCAGTTACACATTCTGTCCAGATCATGCTGCAGCTGTTGATAGTCATCTGTTTTGATCCTATTATATACCATTACATCATCAGTAGAAAACTTATCTCCTGAGTGTATTCCACCAAAACAATCATTAATTAGAATAATGAATAACAATGGTAGCAATACACTACCCTCCAGCATTCTCTCATTCACTCTGTCTCTTTTGAAACTTAATTTCCTACTCTAGCATTTTGCTTTCTACCTTGGAAATATTCCTCCAACCAGGAAGTCACTTTTTCATCCACTACAATATTTTTCACCTTATTTAACAGCATTTTATGGGTCACTCTGTCAAATGTGTTAGAAAGATCTAGTGGTACAATATCAACTTGGCCTCCCTTGTCCATTTCACCCAGAATATCTGCATGGAGCCCATCAACTGGGATTTAAAAGAATATCCTTGCCTAAAGCCATGTTGTTGATTTGTAACCCAGTTTCTTTCCTTAGATATTTCTTATACAGCTGCATATTATTCTCTCCATCATTTTGCCCATCACAGATGTCAAACTAAATTGCCTGTAATTTTCAGCGCTATAACTAATTCCTTCTTTATGAATTAATACTACTATCATTCATTTCCAATACTCTGGTAAGTGGCAAGACTCCAGACTCGATCTAAATAATATTTCTAGGTAAGGTACAATATTATATCCAACTAACTTTAATACAGCTGTAGTAATATTATTTACCCCATCCCCTTTGCACTATTTTAGTTTTCTTAGTTCCTTATTAATTTCCCAAGGATCTATTTTAAATTTTATAGTTTACCCATTTCTATTTACATGGCGACACTCCTCCTCGCATTTACTCCCTCCTAGCCCAGATTAATTGTCTCCAATGTTTCCATTAAATCATTCACTCAACATATCTGCCATTTTTTAATCATCAGTACTTCTTATCTTTATCAACTATTGTCTGAATATCTTCCTTTCCACTCAGTTTTCTAACATAGCCACAGAAAATGGTTCACTAACCCCATCTTTAGCTTCTCTCTTTACTACTATTAATTTCTATTTCATTGTTTAATTGTAAGGACAGGGAAAATGACTCATCACTCACCAAAGTTGACGGCAGCGACGAGAGGAGAACATATATAAACACACAAATAAACTCAATATTTCGGTTAAACCTTAATCATGATGTAGAGAATGAGTCATGAGGCTCGGGAGGTGTGCACACGCCCAGGGTTGCTACATGACTAGGTGGATTATCAATATGGCGGTGGGGCTGAGATATTGTATATAAATACGCAGATGGTGGTTAAAAAAAAGGGGGGAAATAAAGTGAATAAATATGGACAGCTAAATTTTGAAAAATAAAATAAGGTAATTAAATAAATGATAATAATGCTACTTCTAATTCTATTATAATGAGTGATGCGTCAGGGAAGGAATTTTATCTGTGGTTGAGGCCAGGTGGGTGTCTGGTATCTAGGATGTTTTGGTAAGCAAGTTCCCATCTGCGAAGTTCTGAGGCGGCGGTAGTTACGGGGAAAACTCTGATTGCTCTCACAGTGAAACAGTCATTGAAGTTGTTGGAGTTGTGATAATTAGCATGTTCTGGTACGGGGAGATATAAATTGCGGGTGTGAACTGTTTGTCTGTGGCCATTCATTCTGGTCGAGAGTTGTTGTGTAGTCAGGCCTATGTAAGAACTCGTGCAATGGCGACAGGTTAGCTGGTATATGATGTGCGTAGTGGAGCATGTGGCATGTCCCGTGATGGGAAAGGTTTCCCCTGTGACAGGGTTGGAAAATGTAGTAGTGGGAGGATGCATGCTGCAGGTTTTGCAGCGGGGTCTATTACAGGGAAAAGATCCATAGGGTGCTTTTGGAGAGTCAGATGGAGGGTATTTGTGCACCAAGATGTTTTTGAGGTTAGGTGGTCTGCTGAAGCAAGTACGGGGGACAGTTGGCAGAATTTTTGGCAAGAGAGTGCGCATTTCTGGGAAGGACCGAAGGAAGTCATGCCCCTGTTGAAGGATTCGATTGATGGATTCGAGACCAGGCGAGAACTGGGTGACAAAGACAGGGCTATGTTGGGATGCTAGAGGCGGCAGGGAGGGAGTGGTTGCCTTGAGGGTGGGTGATTGCACGTGTGATTTGTTTATGTACAAGGTTTGCTGGATAGGAGCGGGAAATAAGGGCTTGGGATAGGTTTTGGGAATACTGGGAGAGGGATTCATCATCAGAACAGATACGTTTGCCACGGACAGCAAGGCTGTAGGGGAGAGAACGTTTGGTATGGAATGGGTGGCAGCTGTCAAAATGTAGATATTGCTGTAGATTGGTTGGTTTGATATGGACAGAAGTGTGAAGAGCACCCTGCCTGAGTGTTATGTCAACATCGAGGAACGTGATGTGTGAATGTGAGTAGGTCCAGGTGAAATTGATGGAATGGCTATTGTTAAGGGAATGGAGGAATTCTAGAAGTTGATCTTCACTGTGGGTCCAGATCATAAATATATCATCTATGTATCTGAACCACACAATGGGTTTGAAGGGGGTATGGTTGAGGAAACGTTCCTCAAGACGCCCAAGGAACAGGTTGGCATAAGAGGGGGCCATGCGGGTGCCCATGGCAGTGCCACGTATCTGGTGGTATACAGTGGAATTAAAGGTGAAGAAGTTTTTGGACAGGATCATGTGGGCCAATGATGAGAGGAAATATGTACTGGGACGGCTGTGTGGGGGTCGCAGATCTAGGAAGTGTTCCAGGGCACTGAGACCCTGACAGTGTGGGATATTGGTATAGAGGGAGGTTACATCGATGGAGACTAGGAAGGCGTCTGGAGGTAGAGGTGTATGGATTGTGGCTAGACGTTCCAGGAAATGTGGGGTATCTTTGACATAGGAGGGAAGACTCTGTACAAAAGGTTGGAGATGCTGGTCCACCAAGGCTGAAATCCGTTCAGTGGGTGACCCATATGCCGCAACTATAGGCCGCCCCGGATTGCCAACCTTGTGGATCTTGGGAAGGAGATACAGGGTGGGTGTTCGGGGATTTTGGGGAGTTAGGAGAGAGATGGACTGGGGAGAAAGACCTTGTAGGGGGCCCTGCAAGTCCAGGAAAGTTTTTATTTCCTGACAAATGGAGGTAGTGGGATCTGTAGGGTGTGGTAGGTAGGTGTTTGTGTCAGAAAGTTGCCTAAGAGCCTCAGCTTCATAGTGATTGCGGTCCATCACTACTGTGGTTGAGCCCTTATCAGCAGGAAGGATGATAATGCTACGGTTTCTGGAAAGTTCCCTCATGGCTCGAGTTTCCAAGTTGTTGAGATTTTTGGAGTGTGGAATGGACTTTAGGAAAGAGGGTGAAGACAGAGTGGAGGTGAGGAACTCTTGGAACAGAATAAGTGGATGGTTTTGTGGTAGTTGGGGTGGATCCAGTGGAGATGAAGGTTTAAATTGTTGTAAGCTGGACTCAATTTCATTCTGCTGGATGTTGTTTGCTCCTGTGGTGGCAAAATGATATCGCCAACGTAAGGAACGGCAGAACGCTAATGAATCCCGGACCAAAGCAGCATGATCAAACTTCGGGGTTGGAGAGAAGGAGAGTCCCTTGGATAGAACTGATATCTGGGGTTCTGACAGTGGAATGGAGGAAAGATTAATCACTGACTGTTGAGATTTACCTGAGGGAGGTGCAGGGGTTTTTGGGACAGGTGGTAGAGGGTCTGGGTGGGGAAGATTGAGGAGGTGAGCCAAACAAGGAGTTCTGGCAATTAGGGGTGCAGTGGGTGTCTGGTGTCTGGGAGTGGGGTGTTGATACTGGGAGGCACAAGCCTAGTGCTATATAGCTCTTGACAAGTGCTGATAGCTTGCACAGGTGTTTTTGTGCATGTTGGGCTTGCAACTGTCTGCACTGTGACAGGATTTGTTTAATACAATGAATGAGATGGGGGAATGAAAGGGACAGGATTTTGTGGAGGGAGACAAGGTGCATAGAATGTTGATTAGCCATGTGAACATACTGTTGAAGAACCAGGTGGGTGAGGGTAAGGGACTGTGAGAAACGGAAAGCGTGAAGGGATGGGTGCATTTGTGGGTGGCAACCTGAAACTGGGAGTTTTATGGTTAAACCATTGGGTGGAATATTTAAAGAGAGGCAAGACTGAAGAAACAGTATGTGGGAGTTTAATCTGGCGAGATGAGAAGCATGGAAATTGTAGCGGGACAGATAGTTATCTGCAAGTGACATGTTGGGAGAAACCGGTGGGGATTGTGAAGCTACTCACTTGCCGAGATACCCAGTTGGGTAAAATGACAAATTAATGAGGGAGGGGGAAATAACAATAATAATAATAATAGTTAACGAAAAACAATTTAAATGCCATAAAAGCCGGGTGAACGCAAGATGAACAGGAAAATATTTTGAGGAAAAAAAAAAAAAATTATAATAATAATTATATATATGTATATATATATATACTTCGGTAAATTAAAGATTAGGCTGTAATCAGAGTGTGATTTGGCAGCCAAAATAATACAAGGCGATTGTCGGTCAAAAAACAGTAGTTGAAGCGCGGAGCGGAAATATGTGGACGAAAAATCGGCAACTGGAAGGAAATTACTTACTGAGAATTTAAGAAGCCACAGACAACAGGTATTCAAAGGTAAATATTTGTATGGAAATCATTAAATGTTGTGAGAACAGCTGCGTAACAGGGACTTGCGTACAAACAAACACGGAACACGTGGATGCTGTTGTGACCCGGCCGGCGCCGCGCGTAAACAACCGAACGGCGGGAATATCGGAAAGAGTAAAGCGTTGTGAAAACAATTGGTGAAACGTATAAAACACTGGACACAACAAGAAAAAGGTGGAAAGTAAAAGTAATAGAACACGAGATAGGAACATGCAGGACAAACACAAAAGATGGCCGCTGGGCAGCAATAATTAAACTAAGGAAAAAGGAAACTGCTTTAGGCAATATAATTGTAAGGACAGGGAAAATGACTCATCACTCACCAAAGTTGACGGCAGCGACGAGAGGATAACATATATAAACACACAAATAAACTCAATATTTCGGTTAAACCTTAATCATGATGTAGAAAATGAGTCATGAGGCTCGGGAGGTGTGCACACGCCGAGGGTTGCTACATGACTAGGTGGATTATCAATATGGCGGTGGGGCTGAGATATTGTATATAAATACGCAGATGGTGGTTAAAAAAAAGGGGGGGGAAATAAAGTGAATAAATATGGATAGCTAAATTTTGAAAAATAAAATAAGGTAATTAAATAAATGATAATAATGCTACTTCTAATTCTATTAATAATGAGTGATGCGTCAGGGAAGGAATTTTATCTGTGGTTGAGGCCAGGTGGGTGTCTGGTATCTAGGATGTTTTGGTAAGCAAGTTCCCATCTGCGAAGTACTGAGGCGGCGGTAGTTACGGGGAAAACTCAGATTACTCTCACAGTGAAACAGTCATTGAAGTTGTTGGAGTTGTGATAATTAGCATGTTCTGGTACGGGGAGATATAAATTGCGGGTGTGAACTGTTTGTCTGTGGCCATTCATTCTGGTCGAGAGTTGTTGTGTAGTCAGGTCTATGTAAGAACTCGTGCAATGGCGACAGGTTAGCTGGTATATGATGTGCGTAGTGGAGCATGTGGCATGTCCCGTGATGGGAAAGGTTTCCCCTGTGACAGGGTTGGAAAATGTAGTAGTGGGAGGATGCATGCTGCAGGTTTTGCAGCGGGGTCTATTACAGCGAAAAGATCCATAGGGTGCTTTTGGAGAGTCAGATGGAGGGTATTTGTGCACCAAGATGTTTTTGAGGTTAGGTGGTCTGCTGAAGCAAGTACGGGGGACAGTTGGCAGAATTTTTGGCAAGAAAGTGCGCATTTCTGGGAAGGACCGAAGGAAGTCATGCCCCTGTTGAAGGATTCGATTGATGGATTCGAGACCAGGCGAGAACTGGGTGACAAAGACAGGGCTATGTTGGGATGCTAGAGGCGGCGGGAGGGAGTGGTTGCCTTGAGGGTGGGTGATTGCACGTGTGATTTGTTTATGTACAAGGTTTGCTGGATAGGAGCGGGAAATAAGGGCTTGGGATAGGTTTTGCGAATACTGGGAGAGGGACTCAACATCAGAACAGATACGTTTGCCACGGACAGCAAAGCTGTAGGGGAGAGAACGTTTGGTATGGAATGGGTGGCAGCTGTCAAAATGTAGATATTGCTGTAGATTGGTTGGTTTGATATGGACAGAAGTGTAAAGAGCACCCTGCCTGAGTGTTATGTCAACATCGAGGAACGTGATGTGTGAATGTGAGTAGGTCCAGGTGAAATTGATGGAATGGCTATTGTTAAGGGAATGGAGGAATTCTAGAAGTTGATCATCACTGTGGGTCCAGATCATAAATATATCATCTATGTATCTGAACCACACAATGGGTTTGAAGAGGGTATGGTTGAGGAAACGTTCCTCAAGACGCCCAAGGAACAGGTTGGCATAAGAGGGGGCCATGCGGGTGCCCATGGCAGTGCCACGTATCTGGTGGTATACAGTGGAATTAAAGGTGAAGAAGTTTTTGGACAGGATCATGTGGGCCAATGATGAGAGGAAATATGTACTGGGACGGCTGTGTGGGGGTCGCAGATCTAGGAAGTGTTCCAGGGCACTGAGACCCTGACAGTGTGGGATATTGGTATAGAGGGAGGTTACACACCTCTGCCTCCAGACGCCTTCCTAGTCTCCATCGATGTAACCTCCCTCTATACCAATATCCCACACTGTCAGGGTCTCAGTGCCCTGGAACACTTCCTAGATCTGCGACCCCCACACAGCCGTCCCAGTACATATTTCCTCTCATCATTGGCCCACATGATCCTGTCCAAAAACTTCTTCACCTTTAATTCCACTGTATACCACCAGATACGTGGCACTGCCATGGGCACCCGCATGGCCCCCTCTTATGCCAACCTGTTCCTTGGGCGTCTTGAGGAACGTTTCCTCAACCATACCCCCTTCAAACCCATTGTGTGGTTCAGATACATAGATGATATATTTATGATCTGGACCCACAGTGAAGATCAACTTCTAGAATTCCTCCATTCCCTTAACAATAGCCATTCCATCAATTTCACCTGGACCTACTCACATTCACACATCACGTTCCTCGATGTTGACATAACACTCAGGCAGGGTGCTCTTCACACTTCTGTCCATATCAAACCAACCAATCTACAGCAATATCTACATTTTGACAGCTGCCACCCATTTCATACCAAACGTTCTCTCCCCTACAGCATTGCTGTCCGTGGCAAACGTATCTGTTCTGATGATGAATCCCTCTCCCAGTATTCCCAAAACCTATCCCAAGCCCTTATTTCCCGCTCCTATCCAGCAAACCTTGTACATAAACAAATCACACGTGCAATCACCCACCCTCAAGGCAACCACTCCCTCCCGCCGCCTCTAGCATCCCAACATAGCCCTGTCTTTGTCACCCAGTTCTCGCCTGGTCTCGAATCCATCAATCGAATCCTTCAACAGGGGCATGACTTCCTTCGGTCCTTCCCAGAAATGCGCACTCTCTTGCCAAAAATTCTGCCAACTGTTCCCCGTACTTGCTTCAGCAGACCACATAACCTCAAAAACATCTTGGTGCACAAATACCCTCCATCTGACTCTCCAAAAGCACCCTATGGATCTTTTCCCTGTAATAGACCCCGCTGCAAAACCTGCAGCATGCATCCTCCCACTATTACATTTTCCAACCCTGTCACAGGGGAAACCTTTCCCATCACGGGACATGCCACATGCTCCACTACGCACATCATATACCAGCTTACCTGTCGCCATTGCACGAGTTCTTACATAGGCCTGACTACACAACAACTCTCGACCAGAATGAATGGCCACAGACAAACAGTTCACACCCGCAATTTATATCTCCCCGTACCAGAACATGCTAATTATCACAACTCCAACAACTTCAATGATTGTTTCACTGTGAGAGTAATCAGAGTTTTCCCCGTAACTACCGCCGCCTCAGAACTTCGCAGATGGGAACTTGCTTACCAAAACATCCTAGATACCAGACACCCACCTGGCCTCAACCACAGATAAAATTCCTTCCCTGACGCATCACTCATTATTAATAGAATTAGAAGTAGCATTATTATCATTTATTTAATTACCTTATTTTATTTTTCAAAATTTAGCTGTCCATATTTATTCACTTTATTTCCCCCCCCTTTTTTTTAACCACCATCTGCGTATTTATATACAATATCTCAGCCTCACCGCCATATTGATAATCCACCTAGTCATGTAGCAACCCTCGGCGTGTGCACACCTCCCGAGCCTCATGACTCATTTTCTACATCATGATTAAGGTTTAACCGAAATATTGAGTTTATTTGTGTGTTTATATATGTTCTCCTCTCGTCGCTGCCGTCAACTTTGGTGAGTGATGAGTCATTTTCCCTGTCCTTACAATTATATTGCCTAAAGCAGTTTCCTTTTTCCTTAGTTTAACTATTTCATTGTTTGAGATATTCCCTGCTTCTTTGCTGTCTCTATTGTGTTCTCTTCTCCCCTACCTCTTTAACGTCCCCACGTCCCTATTATAATATGTACTTTCTTCTACAATTGTTGTGATTTGATTATCTGTATGTCAAAAGGTCCTCAAATTTTTTTTTCTAGAGATTAACAATGACGAGTCATGGATTCCACAGCATTGCATATAAGCTTGAACAAGAAATGCGAGGAACTGCTACAACAGTGATTAATAGTCTCGAAGCACAAAGTGGAAATTGCTACCTCTGAAAAATCAGTGTTGACACCCTGAGATTTTGATGGGTCTTTCCATGCTCCATGGGAACATAATCATATCCAGTAATTAATTTTGTCTGTTAATGACAATAATTCCAACTTACAACTATGTGAAGTGAGGTAACAAGGAACAATGTTGAATTCAGAAACATTCACACTATTAAAACATTAATCAGTGCTTTAAAATTCACCTATCTTCTCCCATATTTCACACTAGAATAGGTTTCTTACAATCATTTGTATTTTGGTTTACTGCCCTCCCTCACCTCCCAACAATAGTACAGAGGACTTTATAAAATATGTGAGGGAAGGAGAAAAGGAAGTCATGGAAAATATAGATAATCTATCTGCGGCTAAACAGAGGAAGACGTATGAAGTGTGAAAGCCAGCAGGACAGACAAGGTGACAGTAGAAAGCATAAAATCAGTGGTTCTTCTTTGAACAATGAAAATGAACCAATATCATTTAACTGCTTCAAAAGGGGAAGACAAGACAATATACACATTACACAGAGATAAAAATGAAGCTGCAAATATACTTTTAGAAAATCATCTTAATCAGAAAAATGGAATACTGAATGAAGAACATTGGTTTAGGGCAAGACGGATCTGATCTGATTTGTGCAGTGAGGTAAATCTGTAATAAGGAGTGGGTACATGGAGAAAGAAATCTATGAGGGAGGATCTAAATATTAACGAGACTACTGCAAAAAGAATAAGAAAAAATATTCAAAATAAACCTAATTTAACATTTTCTTATTCTTCTACACATAGTTTCCTTTCATATCTGTGTGCTTCATCTAACAGTAAGTGTTTTTTTAATTCTGGTATCATAAAAAGTTTGGAGGCGTGTATCAAACCAACTGTAGAAGAACAGCTGCACCTCATTTGTTGTGAAGCGCTGTTCAACAATGGCATCCTTGAGCATCCCAAATATATGGAAAGTCACATAGTGAAAGGTCTGGGTGGCAGGGTGGATGTTCTAGGACAACTCAGTGCATATCGACCATTTTGGTGTGTATGTGTGTGTGTTTGTTTGTTTCTGATGTACTGTGGCATCTGGTATTGTCATGGAGAAGCAATACACTTCTGATAAGAATGTCGCGCCTTTTAAAACGAATGGAAACCCTAACTTCACTAAGAAAATAACAGGTAGCATTAATGGATTTACATTCTTGAAGAAATTTGACAAGCAGAGCACCTTTATAGTCCAAGAACACAGTAGACAAGACCTTCCCTACAGACAGCATCATCTTCTCCAGTCTTCCATCCCTCTTCAAATCGGGATGTAATGATGGATCAAAGTTTCATAGTACATGACAAAATTTTCCAAAAAACGTGTCACCATCCCCCTTGTAACTTGTTAGGAGGCTTTGAGAAATTTCAAAATGAATGGCTTTGTGTTCTACATTCAGCAACTCCAATAACCATCAAGCATACACTTTTGGAATCCCAACTTAATGTGAATGATTTATTGCACATTTCCACAGCCGATCTGACTTTAAGAACAATTATGAGCTGATGGCCTTCGATGAGTTCTCGAACAGCGTCGGTGTTCTGTAGTGGGATGCTGTTGCAAGATGTCAATATTTCCAACATGATCCCGTCTTTTCTGTTATACCCTGAGTTCAAGTAAAGGTTCTTTCCCCCAACTGTGGGAGTAAATGGAACTGAATTTCAGCAGCAGTTAAGTTTTCTCTGGCGAGAAACTGCAGAGCATATCTGCTTTCATATAACCTAAATTTTGTTAATAAATGACCAAAATTAGTTTAAAGAGTTGCGAGCTAGTATCCATCAAACAGTAAAGCATGTTTAAAACCATTTTCTTGCAGTTTTCAAGTGGTAAGTAGAAGTAAACAGTAGAATTTGATCACAACGATTTGTAAACATTGGCCACATAAAGAAAATTTCCTATTTTTTGTTATAAAATGTTATATTCATCTTCAGAGATGTAGTAAGTCAAAGATGAAAATGAGGTGGGACATTTTAGGGTTATAAAATTTCACTGAAGAGATATTTGAAGTTGAATTCCCCACTTGTTTGAAATGATCAAAGAAAAACAGTTAAATAATTTCCAAAGTCTCGGTTTTCAAGCTACTGAAAAGATGACTAGCTCAAAAAGATGTATCGAATTTTAAACCACATTATGTAAAAATTTAGAATCAGTAGCTAAAGGTTAAGTAACATTTCTAAGAGAAAATGATGATTCGGGGAGGAAAACTTAGTTTTCACGTGGCACAATCCAGCTAAATATATTTAAAAGAAAGTAGATTTTTTTTTCCAGAGCATAATGAGCAAGTTTTTGTAAAGATCCAAACAGTAGTTTGGCTAGAATATGAGAGCTAAATTAACTGCATTTACGAAAAATATGGCAGTAAACGATCATGAGAGTTGGAAACAGATCAAAACAAGAAAATTGAAACTATTTGAAGGAAATTAGTTAGTATCTAGATAACTTCATATTACACAGAAAATGATATATAGAGAAATTAACATATTTTAGATCGGTAGCATCAATATTTTGGGAGAGATAAATTAAATAAATCTTAAACTAAGACGCAATTTAGAATTTCACTAAGATAGGAAATTGTAGACAAGCCGGTTTATATACCAAAAGATCCAGAATGAAGAGTAGATCATTTTAAAATAAGAATCAACGCCATAGCTCGCATACTGAACAAATGAAAGAATATTTTAGGTTTCATTATAGTAAAACCTCCTAAAGCTAGAGAAGGATTCGTATTAACATTTAGGGAAAGGACTACCTATCACAAAAATTTCAAGTAGATCAGAGGAAAAATAAGGTTTCATGATAGAAAGATCCCGCAAGAAATTGCGAAATCCACTTAGTCTCCTATAAGTAGACCCTCAAAAATCGTGGAGGGGGCAGTCGTTTTAAAAGCACTTGTAGGGTGAGGCTGTGGCTGGTTGCTGCCAATTTGGCACGATGCTTGAAGTGCAGTGCAGTGCGCAAGGCTAGCAAGTCGGCCATGTTGGACTGACTACAACAGATAGTGGGGAAATGAATTATTCGGATGTAATTGAACTTTATTCAGTTAGGGGTTCATCAGGAGTTGCTTGTGGCTTGTATCACGGTTTATACCTGCAGTTGTTTATTTCGGAAAAGTCTGATGCCATAAAATTGGTTACCGTCTGATGTAAAATTTTGGAAGAATATATGTTTTGAACATTTCATCAAAGTCTACAGTGAAAATCATTTGAAACATACCTTCACCACTAAAGTATTCAGTTGGTTGATGACTGAAAGACAATATATCCTTAGGCCACAGTAAATGGTCACAGTTTAGTTTAGACTGTTATGCTTATCATCTAATACCACTTTTCAGTCATCGTTATTGTTATTCAGAATAAGAACGACGTGGCACACCAAAATTGTTACTGCCTTCCACATTACCCCTTTCTATTGTCAAGATTGTTTCCAACTCCTCACGCCACCGTCGGACGCACAGTTTAAAAAGGCTCCTTTATATTTGATCGTCTCTCATATATGGGAAAGCTAGTGAAGTACATATATCCAATAAAGGAAACAAAAACAAGTGTCATGGGACGACAAGGTACGATCTGAGTAGTTAGATGTAATGAAAGGGAAAAAATAAATAAAAGTGATCCCTAGTGTTGTTCAATGCAATACTACAGAGCATTGTAAGGAAAATAATACAGTATTTAAATGGGGAAATTAATACTGATATTTGGAGAAGATACAATGATCTACAGAAAAGAAAAAGGTTAAAGCATTTTCAGATTAATGGAGCAGACAAGTCATTAGCAAGGAGAAGAGTTGGTTGGAAGGGAAAGGGCAACTGAAATGGATATTATTGGGCATGTGCTACCACTAAATCTTATATATATATAAAAATAGACGTGTTTTTTCATATATTTCACTTTTTAGCCACCACTACCTAGCACAGATCACTGATGTTTGTGGGTGGAAGTAGCATGGAGATTCCTATCGTGCACAACGTTGGCCGAATGCCAATAGCTGTGGGGATGTGGGAGATATAATGATTAAAGTTGGTCAGTGCAGGGCGTTTTCATATTTCGACCAAAAATTCGTATCTCTGTATACTTCTCTTTCCTGCCACAACTACATAACATAGACCTTTGGTGTTTGTGTGTGGTAGTAGAATCGTCTTTCTTGTCGTGCACTATGGTTGTTAGATGTCGGTAGCTATGGGGGTGTGGGAGATATGGGGGTTGAAAGTGGTCGACCTGTGGCAATTTCATACTTCTGCCAAAGACAAAAGTGTCATGGTGTATCACTTTTCAGCGAAAACTATAGATCACATATAACTGGCGTTTGTGTGTAGGAGTAGCACAGAGTCACCTTTCGATCACAACAGCGGCCGAATTTCAGAAACTGTGGTACTGTGGTAGATATGGTGGTTGTAAGTGGCCAACCAAGGATATTTTCGTATTTCGACTGTCTCCGCATATGTCACTTTTCTGCCACAACTACATAGCATAGAGCATTGGTGTTTGTGTTTGGTAGTAGAATCGTATCTCATGTAGTGCACTATGGTTGTTAGATATCGGTAGCTATGGGGGTGTGGGAGAAATGGGGGTTGAAAGTGGTCGACCTGTGGCAATTTCATACTTCTGCCAAAGACAAAAGTGTCATGGTGTATCACTTTTCAGCGAAAAATATAGATCGCAGATAACTGGCGTTTGTGTTTAGTAGTAGCACAGAGTCACCTTTCGATCACAACAGCGGCCGAATTTCAGAAACTGTGGTACTGTGGTAGATATGGTGGTTGTAAGTGGCCGACCAAGGATATTTTCGTATTTCGATTGTCTCCGCATATGTCACTTTTCTGCCACAACTACATAGCATAGAGCATTGGTGTTTGTGTTTGGTAGTAGAATCGTATCTCATGTAGTGCACTATGGTTGTTAGATATCGGTAGCTATGGGGGTGAGGGAGAAATGGGGGTTGAAAGTGGTCGACCTGTGGCAATTTCATACTTCTGCCAAAGACAAAAGTGTCATGGTGTATCACTTTTCAGCGAAAACTATAGATCACAGATAACTGGCGTTTGTGTGTAGTAGTAGCACAGAGTCACTTTTCGATCACAACAGCGGCCGAATTTCAGAAACTGTGGTACTGTGGTAGATATGGTGGTTGTAAGTGGCCGACCAAGGATATTTTCGTATTTCGACTGTCTCCGCATATGTCACTTTTCTGCCACAACTACATAGCATAGAGCATTGGTGTTTGTGTTTGGTAGTAGAATCGTATCTCATGTAGTGCACTATGGTTGTTAGATATCGGTAGCTATGGGGGTGAGGGAGAAATGGGGGTTGAAAGTGGTCGACCTGTGGCAATTTCATACTTCTGCCAAAGACAAAAGTGTCATGGTGTATCACTTTTCAGCGAAAACTATAGATCACAGATAACTGGCGTTTGTGTGTAGTAGTAGCACAGAGTCACCTTTCGATCACAACAGCGGCCGAATTTCAGAAACTGTGGTACTGTGGTAGATATGGTGGTTGTAAGTGGCCGACCAAGGATATTTTCGTATTTCGACTGTCTCCGCATATGTCACTTTTCTGCCACAACTACATAGCATAGAGCATTGGTGTTTGTGTTTGGTAGTAGAATCGTATCTCATGTAGTGCACTATGGTTGTTAGATGTCGGTAGCTATGGGGGTGTTGGAGTAATGGGGGTTGAAAGTGGTCGACCTGTGGCAATTTCATACTTCTGCCAAAGACAAAAGTGTCATGGTGTATCACTTTTCAGCGAAAACTATAGATCACAGATAACTGGCGTTTGTGTGTAGTAGTAGCACAGAGTCACCTTTCGATCACAACAGCGGCCGAATTTCAGAAACTGTGGTACTGTGGTAGATATGGTGGTTGTAAGTGGCCGACCAAGGATATTTTCGTATTTCGACGAAAGGCATGTGTCTCCGCAGATTTGACTTTTCTGCCACGACTACATAGCATAGAGCATTGGTGTTTGTGTGTGGTAGTAGAATCGTGTCTTTTGTCGTGTACTATGGTTGTTAGATGTCTGTAGCTATGGGGGTGTGGAAAATATGGGTGATGAAAATGGTCGACCTGCGGCAATTTCATATTTCTGCCAAAGACGCATGTGTGACGGTGTATCACTTTTAAGTGAAAACTATCAATCGCAGATCACTGGCGTTTGTTTGTGGTAGTAGCACAGAGTCTCCCATCGATCACAACGTTGGCCGAAATTCGGTAACTGTGGGAGTGTGTGAGATATGGTGTTTGAAATTGGTCGATCAGGAATATTTTCGTATTTCATCCAAAGACTTGTGTGTATCCGTAAATTTTACTTTGCTGCCGGAACTACATAGCGCAGAGACTGGTATTTGTGTGTGGTAATAGTATCGAGTCTCCCACCGTGCACTAGGGTGGTTAGATGTCTATAGCTGTCAATATGATTTCTTTACAATCACGAACGAAGTCGTGGGTTCCAGCTAGTAATGAATATTTGGAAAAATGGATAATCAGCAGGGGAAAAAAAAGAGGAACACACCACCAGGTCCAGCAACGAAGAATATCTGCTAAGAGGCAAGTCTTTTGCTTCGACTCGTCTGATTTGCAGCAATACAACAGCCCATTTTCATCTTGGGAGCTGGAGTCGGCTCTAAACAGCGCCAAGGACACTGCGCCAGGGCCTGACCAGATTCAGTACCAGATGCTGAGGCATCTTAGTGAAGATGCTAAGGAGTACCTCCTGGGTATTTTTAATGATGCTTGGATTGGAGGACACTTCCCCGACTCGTGGAGAGAAGCAACGCTAATCCCGATTTTAAACCAGGAAAAGACAAGTTGTTGCCAGGTAGTTATCGCAGCATCGCCTTAACGAGCTGCGTAGGGAAGACACTAGAGTGGATGTTGAACCGCCGCCTCGTCTGCTGTCTTGAATCCTGTAAGCTGCTGAGCCGTTTTCAGTGTGGATTCAGGAAGTTCCATTCCACCACGGATAACCTGATCCTACTGGAAGCGGCAATACAGGACGCATTCATCCGCAGCCATCACCTTGTTGGTGTATTTTTTGATATCGAAAAGGCATACGATACTACCTGGTGGCACGTTATTTTAAAACAGTTACATGAATGGAGATTTAGGGGAAATCTACACCGTTTTTTAAAATCATTTTTAACTCGACGTTGCTTCCGGTACCGAGTCGGTAGAGAAGTGTCCGACCTTTTTATTCAGGAAAACGGTGTTCCTCAGGGTTCAGTTTTAAGCGTGACTCTTTTTGCTATAGCAATTAATAGTATCTCAACTGTTATAAGGAGGCCCATCCAGTTCTCCTTATACGTTGATGACTTTTTAATTTTTATTGCATCGTCTTGCCTGAGAAGCGCTGAGAGGCAGCTGCAGCTCACGCTGAACAGGCTGGATGAATGGTCAGTACACACCGGCTTCCGTTTCTCAGCTGAGAAAACCCGGTGTGTGCTTTTTAGCCGCAGTAGAAGTCTTTTAGGAGAACCACATCTCACCTTGAGGAACACCGTTTTAAGTTTTAGCGAAACTGTTCGGTTTCTGGGCCTCATATTCGATAGTAGGCTTACATGACTGCCACATCTTAAAGATGTTAAAGCCAGAGCCTTGAAAGCGCTTAATTTTTTAAAGTGTCTGTGTGGTAGCTCATGGGGTGCTGACCGCTCCTGCCTGCTACAGTTCTATAGGGCCTTTGTACGGTCGCGGTTGGAGTACGGTTGTATTGTCTACGGTTCGGCACGGGACAGTTATCTCCGTATTCTGGATAGTGTCCACCATGCAGGAATTCGTCTCGCCACAGGTGCATACCGCACCAGTCCGATACCTAGCATTTGTGCTGAGTCTGGCGAGCCACCGCTTTCTATCCGCCGGCGTCTCCTCATGGTGCGACACTATATACACATTGCCGCAACTCCTGGCAGTCCCGTGTACGACGTAGTTCTTCACCCTAACTTTGAACGGCTATATACCAACCGACATAGAGCAACTAAACCGTTCGGCTACCGTACAAAGGCTATACTAGAGGAATATGGGTTTCAGATGCCCTCTTTTTATCACCAGGGTTGGAGTAAATCTCCTCCCTGGCTTTTAAAGAGGCCCAGAACAGTTTTAGAACTGACGCGGTACATTAAGCTGTGTACCGCGGACAGTATTTTTATCCGAAGTTTTACCGATATTTTAAATCAGTTTCGCGATTTTACCCCGATATACACGGATGGGTCTAAGCAGGCTAACGGAGTTGGCTGCTCCGTAGTGTTCCCTAGAGCAACTTATAACTACAAACTGAATAGCTGTTGCAGCGTATACACTGCTGAATGTTACGCCTTGTTAAAGTCGCTCCAGCATATGAAAGTATGTCGTGGCACGAAGTACATCATATGCTGTGATTCCCTCAGTTGCATCCAGGCTATAGGAAGCATGTACCCAGCAGATTGTCTTGTCCAGGATATACAGGACACCCTCCAATCCCTTCAATCTTCTGGAAAGGAGGTCGTATTCTGCTGGGTACCCGGTCATGTGGGAATCGGGGGGAACGAGGCAGCTGATGAAGCTGCCAAGTTAGCCTGCAACAAGGTCAGAATTGACTCTGATCCGGTCCCAAAGTCTGACCTTGCCTCGGCGGGTAAAAGATTTGTTTTTGACATTTGGCATAGGCAGTGGCTGGAGGTAGAGCATAATAAGCTCCGGCTGGTCAAACCGACCGTTCAGCCGTGGAGCAGCTCCTTCCAGTGGGCGAGGAGGGATGAGGTTCTCCTCACTCGCCTCCGTATAGGGCACTGTCCTCTGACACACAGTTTTCTTCTCCGCCGGGAGGACCCTCCGGAATGTAATACCTGTGGCGTACCTCTGACGGTGCGCCACATATTAATTGAGTGTGTATTATTTTTAGATCTGAGGGCAGACGTTGGCCTGGCCAATGATCTGTACCTCATTTTAAACAATGCGACCAGCAATGTAGCGTGTGTTTTTAAAATTTTATGTATTGGCCGGTCTAACGCCTAAGATTTTAGCAGATCGGCCTAGTTTTAAGATGGATGGGTGGCCTCTTTATAGCCACCCACCCATATGCATTGTTTTTAATCTTTATATTTTTAAATTCCTTTTCGCTGGCCACTATACAGCCGGCGAGAAATCTAGTGTTTTTAATTATTTTATGACCCTGTTGGCCCCTTTACAGCCAATCAGGTGGTGTACGGTCTTCTAAGACCCGTTTTATATTTGTGAATGATTTTATTTGCTGTCTGTATGGCCGACCCCTTAAGAGTCGACCATGCAGACAGTATTTTAGTACTTTCTTAAGCCACAGTTTAGGCTGGTAATTATTAGGGCGCTAATGACCCCGCTGTCGACGCGCCCTAAAGCAACAATAACAACAACAACAACTCTGTTTTAGATCTACCGGAGATCTCATTACTGTTTAGTGAAGATTTAGCGAGTGGTAAGTTTTTTGAATGAAATTAATATATTTTTGCAGTATACATTCCCACGTTTCATACTATAATTTTCTTTTTCTATTGTAGAACCACGAGTTATCTCAACTCCGGAGCTGGTGGTGCGTTACGCTTTTGCTGGAGGTATGTGTTTGACTGTAATTAATGTTTTTATTTCTCCTGCGTCTGATTGATACTACAAATTTTTTTTCTGTTGTAGGTTCGCCAGTGGAGCCTGTGAGTGCCTCAGCTAGCGGTGGTAGGTATCTGGCTGAAAGTAGTTTTTTTCCCTCGTGTGTTTGAGTGTTTGATAATAATTTTTTTTTCTTTTGTAGTTCTGCCAGTGATCTCCACTCAAGAGCTGATGGCATGCTGCAATGAAAATTATTTTGCCAGTGGTAAGTAATTTTCTTGAAATTTATATATTTCTTGCTGTAGATATATTCTTGTTTGATACTAAAAAATATTTTGTTACAGGTGTTAATGCATGGCATGCATCCTCTTCTTCCTAGCTGGCGAGGTATTTTGCTAATTGTAAGCTAAAATTTTATTTTCTTAAATGAATTACTTTAAACTTTTTGGCTGTGAAGTAAAAGCTGTTTTTTTTTTCCGCAGATTGTCCTGAACGTGATGATGAAGTACAATCTCTGCATAATACCAATCTGCCTGGGGACGTCTTTGTTGGTAAGTGTTTCAATAATTTTCTCTCTGTAGATTTTTTTTTTTTACTTGTCTGACTCCGAGTATTTATTTTGTTACAGATGTTAAAGCACAACAGGGTTCCTAAGGCACACACAAAAGGATGATGACCACAGATGATGATCATGAAGGACCATCGAAAAGAATGAAAGTTGCAGGTAATGTATTGCTTCTCTTTTTTATTATTGTTTCTATCTTAGACTTTTAACCATGAATCTAAAAATTTGCTGTTTTTGTCACCGCCGGACCTGGAAGCACTGTGGGGCATTCCAACCATCGCAGACCAGGATTAAGGACGTTCAAGCAGCATCGACGAGGGCTCTCAACAGCATCACCGAATCAGACTTCCAGAAGGCGTACGGCCAATGGCAGCAGCGTAATTCTAAGTGTGTAGGTGCCCAAGGGTGCTATTTAGAAGAAGATTAAGGAATTGTAATGATATCTTCAATATATTTTTTTTAATATCAGTCCTACTACTTTTGGTATTGACCTTGTACTTGTAGCCACTGTTTTTACGAGAGTATGGAATCATTTCCACAATATCAGTATGCCACAGATCATCGAGTCCTTTGATGACTACTTGACGTCTTGGGAAATTTCTTCTTGCTAGCCTATGGAGTTCTGCCACAACTTGATCCATGTTACAATATAATGTCTCTTTCACGAAGTTCTTCAACCACTGATAAAATTTTGTTGGAGTGTGCCGTATGTCCTGCAGATGTCGATGAGGTAAGTAACTTCAATCTTTCAACTAGTTCATTCGGATCGTCCCAATACACATATTCCTTCATAGGGAGAAGACTAGAACAAGACTGGTTTACGATTTTAGAGATTATGGTTTTATACTTAATATTCCAGTGTGATTTCAAAACTTTACCTGATGGACTAAAATTTACTCTGTGAGCACTGGTGTTGTTTAAGATTTCAGAATAGCTTTTCAAGTCCTTGGCAGTATACTGTTTTGGGTTTTTCATTAGCCCACTTGTTCTTTCATATTTATTACCATCGATTATAATAACATTTTCATCAATAGTAACAGGCGAGTTCACAATCATTAGTGAATCATTTTCCTTTTGGAGACTGATTCATAATCACGCTCACTTCGACTTCGTGACTTCAAGAAATCTTTGATCGAGAGAGGAAAGTACTGCTGTATATGTCGCTGAGGTAAGAAAACTCTTTCCATAGTATCTGTCACAGGTCTTAATGAATCCTTGAAAAATTTCTCGGAGTCAATCTGACCTGTCTTCAGCTCGAGTAACTTTCGTCGAATTGCATTTCGAACCTCTATAATGTCACGTTTAGTTGTTGTTGGGTTCATGTTTACACATCACATGAAGCTTGTGGGTGTTCACTGTACTATTTTATATCTCATTGTTAATGTTGCTGTAAATGGTTTGTAGTGTTGATTATTTACAGTTGTTGGGAAAAAACTGAGTTTATCACCTCGCTTCACATAGAGTAACCTTGCATCTTTACTCCAATTCAGTCTCACATCAACCCTACCCGGTTTGACTATTGAGTCGATTACACCATTGACAGGGATTTCATAATAGTTAGGCCCTGTCTCTAGTATGAATTCGTGATCTTGAAGCATATCTGTTACTGCAATAGTTATAACCATAGTCACTTCTGCCGTTTTCAATTCTTCGATAAATTTATCAACATATCGTTTGGTGGCGGCATCGTCCTCTTTGACGGGATTGGCCCCACGTTTGAGTACTTTACCCTGGCAATCCAAATTACCCTCTTTCGTAAGAAGTATGTTCTGTGGTGGGTACACAAACACTCTCTTATTCTGAGTCACTGAAGTTCTCCCAAACTTGTCCATGCTTGTAATGATACCAGTACATAGGGTGTTTAGCTATTTATTCAAAAATTAATCAAATCCGTTGCGGTATCTTCCATGGTACATGTTGCAGTCTTTGTCAATAACCAAAAATCCGTGTTTACACTCATTCCAACAGTACCCACATAAAATCTTAAACTCCTTGAACGTCATGTCGGTGTTGACGTGGTCGTTGTAAATGTGTTTGAGATTCATATCGTCCTGTTTAAATAGCACGATCAAGTTAGCATTGTCTCTAACCAACTGTTTCGGTATACGGCTATATGTCTGACAAAAGTAAAAAGAATCCACTGATCTGTGCCTGCCCATGCAAAAGTAATATCGTATATTATTCTGCTTCTCACACGAAACATCGTCAAACACAGAATTTGGTAGAGCTTCACTTGGAGGAGTACACTTTGATTAGCACTAAATGTCAAATACTGAATTTCATTAATGGGCTCAAAAATTTTCCCTAGTAAATAATACTTTGGCTGGTACAACCACTTGGAAAACACGTATACATTTTCAAATCTAAGACCATTGGGGTGTTCCAGCAGCGAGAGCACAAGATTGGTTTTCCCACAATTTGATGGGCCACGCACTATTGCCCTCACTGTCTCAGGGAACAGAGGTACGTTCTTCTTCCGTCTAGTATTTATTTATTTAAAGGTTTATTTAGCCTGGCAAGATTAGGGCTGTCAAGCCCTCTCTTACATCATACCAGGGGTTTACAATAAATAATATACACCTTACACAAACTAAAAATGTACAACACTTATATAATATTTGGCATAATTTAGGTTCAAGAGCAATACTAACAAAAAATCATCTTAATAATATTTATGAGTAAAATACTAACTAAAATCTTAATAGTATTCGTTCTTAAGTAGTTAATAATTTAATGGTATAAACTAATGCTAGTGGAAGTTAAAGAAGTAAATGGTACAAACTTAATACTAATAGAATGAAGAAACAAGACAAACTAATAATAGGGAAGGCAGAATAAGAGGTGGACACTGTATACATCAATATTATTCACCCCGCAGGGGCCTGGTACGCAAGTGCCAGGTACGGGTTTGGCGAACCCGCGGTGCCCGAGCTGGAAACTTGTGAGCGCCGCAAGTTTCCCACACCGTAAACTCCTACCATGCTTCAACGACCACCGTAGGGCGTGGCGGTGGAACGTTGTGTGCCTAGGAGAACGGGGATCTTGGCTTCATCGCCCGGATCGCGAGGACGGTACAAACCTCTATAAAAAAACCCCTCAACCTCAAGGTCGGACACGTGCCGAGGAGGCTGGATGAGTGGTGAGGCGAACCACCCGCTAACGTGCAACCTCAGGGGCACCTGCGCACCCCTGTTGTAAAAGCACTTCTTTTCTAAATGGTTTTTACTCGTGGGACCACAATTCCATCTCACAAAAAAACCAAAGACCCCTGCGGCCCGGGTGTGTCGCAGGTAAATAAAAATACACCCAGTTCATTACAAACGGGCTAGGGTTGAATAGCCCTCCCCCGGATGTAAACAACAGTAACGGCAAGGGTTGTATTATCGACAATGCCTTCGTTATTATGACAAGGGTGGAGGGATCTTTTGAGAAGGTCTCTCCATTCTATGTTCAGAAAGGTTTAGAGGGTATTGCGGGTACCCTCAAATCTGTAAAAAAGCTGAGGAATGGAACACTGCTTTTGGAGACATCCACCCAGAGGCAGGCTGTCCAACTCCTTAAGTGCGAGAAGCTCGGGGAGTTCGCAGTGAAGTGCGAACTCCATAAAACTCTAAATTCAAGTAAAGGAGTCATTACCAGCAGGGACCTTATGGATTTAGAGACCGAGGAACTCCTTAAGGAGTGGTCAACAGAACATGTGGTCGAGGTTCGTCAGATTAAACGAAGGGTTAACGGCAGTCTTGAGAAGACAGCCACCTTCGTCCTGACGTTCGACACTCCAACGTTGCCCAAAAACATCAAGGCAGGATATTTGAACCTGAATATTCGCCCGTATGTACCGGACCCAATGCGCTGCTTTAAGTGCCAGCGGTTCGGTCATACGACGGCGACCTGCAAGGGCAACCCCACCTGTGGGAAGTGCGGAAAGGCGGCTCATGAGCCAGGCACTAGCTGCACGCTCCCACAGGTGTGTGTGAACTGCTCCGGGGCACATCCAGCCTGGAGCAGAGAGTGTCGATTGTATCTGGAGGAAAAAAAGATACAGGAGTTGAAAACGAAAAGAGCGGATTTCTTATGGCGAAGCCAAAAAGAAATATAAGGCTCTGGCTCCACCAGTCTTCGCTACCAGCTTCGCGAAGACGTTATCAACTCCCGTCAGGAAAGAAAGTATTGCTACCCAGACGTCCGTTGCGGACATGGGCACAAGTCCAATGTGCTCATGTCAGTGCAGATGTGGTGCCACACCCATCAAGGTCATTACACCTAGGACCTCGCACGTCGGTAGCAATACTCTGACAACATCGACCACATCGACAGCAGGTTCCGTAAGTCCACCAGCAAAGACACTGCCATCCGCTACAGCAGTGGGTCCCCTCTGCAACAGCAGAAGCGGCCCCTGAAGCAGAAACAGCTATCTGCAAAGGAAGTGATAACGGCAACGCCATCTGCCGGTAGCGGATGGCAAACAGTGCAAAAGGTAAGGGGTCCGAAATTTAAGCTGACGGACCCCGCTATGTTTGTGAAATCCCCTCCGACTTCTCCTCCCAGATCCCCTTCTGGAAAGGAGAAGAGAGGGGAACAGGCCTCGGCGGATGAAAAATCCGCAAGACTCCGAGGCCTCACAACGAAAATCGTCTTCGGACACCGAAGACGATATCATGCTGGTGGACGAACTTGTTCCGTTCCTCAGCAATCAACAAAGGAAGACCCACCCGATCCGGGGGGGGTGGTGGTTTTAAATAGGTAGAATGGCTCCCATACTTCAGTGGAACGTTAACGGTTTTCAGGCTCACAAAGAGGAAGTCCAGCTCTTAGCACGGTCTAATCCCATTGTGTCTCTGTCTCCAGGAGACACACTTTAGACCACAGCATCAGCCAGTGCTAAGAGGTTATGACATATTCCGAAAGGACGATACCGAGGGTGATCGAGCGAAGGGCGGAGTGGCCGTGTTTGTTCGGAACACTGTCCCACTCCGAACCCGTTGCTCTCACCTCTCATCTACAAGCAGTAGCGGTGAAAATACACGGTCCGATCCAACTGACCGTATGCTCTGTCTATCTGCCACCCAGTGTGTCAGTCGACTACGACGACCTGGTTGGAATCGTACGACAACTCACTCGGCCCTTTCTCCTTTTGGGAGATTTCAACGCCCACAGTGCGTTGTGGGGTTCCACCACCGATTGCCCCCGGGGCCGAGTGATTTGTAGATTGATGGAGCAGGAGGAAATTTGTATCCTGAATACAGGGCAAATGACTCATTTCACCGCTGCTACCGGTACGTCTTCTGCCATTGACCTTTCCTTGTGTTCTCCCTCAATCGCAGACTCCGTGCTATGGGAGGTGGATCGCGACCTACATGGAAGCGACCACTTCCCAATTTGGTTGCACGTCGAGTGCGATCGTGGGGGAGGAAATAAACGGCGTAAATGGAACGTCAGTTGTGCAGATTGGCAACTCTATTGCCGCTCTGTACAACTTCATCTTGTAGGCAGCATACAGGAGAAGGTGAATCACTTCACGGAAGTGATTCACCGTGCAGCTGACGTTTCCATGCCGAAAAGCTCCGGAACGCTGCGAAGGACGCCCTGGTGGAACGACGAATGTCGTTCCGCTATTCAGGGTCGCAGACGGGCGTTGCGGCGTTTTAGGTTGTATCCTACATCCGACAACCTGGCAGCGTTCCGTATAGCCAGAGCTAAGGCGCGCCGTGTTATTAAGGAGAGTAAGAAGAGGTCATGGCAGAACTTTGTGAGCACTATCAATCGTTCCACACCTTCGTCGAAAGTATGGGAGTCCATTCGCCGTATATCTGGAAGGTACTCCCGCGCACCAGTATATGGGTTACTGGATCATGGACGTATTATTACTGACGAACGAAGCATAGCGCAGCTGATAGCGGAGAACTTCGCCGCCATCACTTCGTCCGATAACTTTGACCCTCGGTTTCAGCGACGAAGAGTCGCTGCCGAGATGCGCCCGCTGTGCTTCGATTCGTCGAATGCAGAAGCCTACAACTCCCCTTTTACATCTTGGGAGCTGGAGTCAGCGTTGAACAGCGCAAATGACACTGCTCCAGGGCCTGATCTGATCCAGTACCAGATGCTGAGGCATCTCAGTAAGGATGCTAAAAAGTACCTTCTAGATATTTTTAACGATATTTGGACCGGAGGACACTTCCCCGACTCGTGGAAAGAAGCAACATTAATTCCCATTTTAAAACCTGGCAAGGACAAATTGTTGACAGGTAGTTATCGTAGTATTGCCTTGACTACCTGCGTGGGGAAGACACTGGAGAGGATGGTGAATCGCCGCCTCGTCTGGTGTCTTGAATCCCGTAATCTTCTGAGCCGCTTTCAGTGTGGATTCAGGAAGTTTCGTTCCACCTTGGACAACCTGATCCTCCTGGAGGCGGCAATACAGGATGCGTTCATCCGCAGCCAACACCTTGTGGGTGTTTTTTTCGATCTTGAAAAGGCATACGATACTACCTGGCGACATGTTATTTTAAAACAGTTACATGATTGGGGTTTTAGGGGTAACCTTCCTCATTTTTTAAAATCTTTTTATCTGGTCATTGCTTCCGGTACCGAGTCGGTAGCGAAGTGTCTGATATTTTTATTCAGGAAAACGGTGTTCCTCAGGGGTCAGTTTTAAGCGTGACCGTATTTGCTATCGCAATCAACAGCATATCTATGGTTATAAGGAGTCCCATTCGGTTCTCCTTATATGTGGACGATTTTTTAATTTTTATTGCATCGTCCAGCCTGAGAAGTGCAGAGCAGCAGCTGCAGCTCGCGCTGAACAGGCTGGATTTTTATTGCATCGTCCAGCCTGAGAAGTGCAGAGCGGCAGCTGCAGCTCGCGCTGAACAGGCTGGATGAATGGTCAGTGCACACCGGTTTTCGATTCTCTGCCGAGAAAACCCGGTGTGTACTTTTTACTCGCAGCAGAAGCCTTTTAGCTGAGCCTCACCTTACCTTGAGGAACACCGTTTTAAGTTTTACTGAAACAGTTAGATTTCTGGGCCTCATTTTGGCACCAGGCTTAACTGGCTTCCGCATCTAAAAGATGTGAAAGCCAGGGCCTTAGAAGCTCTTAATATTTTAAAATGTCTGTGCGGCAGGTCGTGGGGCGCTGATCGCTCCTGCCTGCTACAGTTTTATCGAGCCTTTGTACGGTCGCGTCTCGAGTATGGTTGTATAGTATATGGTTCGGAACGGGACAGTTATCTTCGGATACTGGATAGTGTACACCATACAGGAATTACTGCTCGCCACGGGTGCATATCGCACCAGCCCTATTGTCAGCATTTGTGCTGACTCGGGCGAGCCACCACTTACCTACCGCCTGCAACTCCTCATGGTGCGACACTATATGCATATTGCCATAACACCTGGCAGTCCCGTGTACGACATAGTTCTACATCCCAGCTACGAGCGGCTCTAGTGCCAACCGGCATAGCAGCCACTAAACCTTTCAGCTACCGTACGAAGGCTGTTTTAGAACATTACGGATTCGAGCTTCCCTCTTTTTATCGCCAGGGTTGGAGTAAATCCCCTCCCTGGCTTTTAAAGAGGCCCAGATTAATTTTAGAACTGTCACGGCATAACAAACTGCTAACCGCTGACAGTGTTTTTATTAATATTTTGACCGATATTTTAAATCAATATCACACTTCCACCCCGGTGTATACGGATGGGTCTAAGCAGGCTAACAGTGTAGGCTGTTCAGTTGTGTTCCCTCGAGCGACTTACAAATACAAGATGGATAGCAGGTGCAGTGTTTACACTGCGGAGTGCTATGCCCTGCTAAAGTCGCTCCAGCATATGAAGGCACGCCGCGACAAGAAGTACCTCATATGCTGTGATTCCCTTAGTTGCATTCAGGCATTAGCAACCATGTACCCAGCAGACCGTCTAGTCCAGGACATCCAGGACGCCCTCCTTTCCCTCCAATCTTGTGGGAAGGAGGTGGTATTCTGCTGGGTACCAGGCCATGTGGGAATCAGGGGGAACGAGGCAGCTGATGAAGCTGCCAAGTTAGCCTGTGACAAGGTCCGAATCGACTTTGACCCGGTCCCAAAGTCAGACCTTGCCTCGGCGGCGAAGAGATTTGGTTTTTATGTTTGGCAGAGGCAGTGGCTGGAAGTTGAGCATAACAAGCTCCGGCAGGTCAAACCGACCGTTCAGCCGTGGAGCAGCTCCTTCCAGCAGGCGAGGAGGGATGAGGTTCTCCTTACTCGCCTCCGTATAGGGCACTGTCCTCTGACACATGGTTTCCTTCTCCGCCTAGAGGACCCTCCGGAGTGTGATGCTTGTGGCGTACCTTTGACGGTACGCCACATTTTAACCGAAGGTGTATTGCTTTTAGATCTAAGGGCAGACGTTGGCTTAGCCAACGATCTGTCCCTTATTTTAAGCGATGACCGTGACAACGTGGCTAAGGTTTTAAAGTTTTGTAGCTTGGCCGGTCTTGTCCCAAAAATTTTGGGCAGATCGGCCTAGGTTCTAGATTGGATTGGTGGCCGTTTACAACCACCAATCCAAGTACTGTTTTTATTTGTGACACTGATTATATGGCTGGCCCTTTTACAGCCAGCCATCTAACTTGTTTTTTAACCTGGTTGGCCCATCTACAGCCAACCAGTTAATGTATGTAATTTTGTATTCTAGTCACAGTTTTATATTTTATGTTGCCGTCTGTGTGGCCGACCTCTTTACAGTTGGCCACGCAGACGGTATTTTCGTTAGTATGTTAGTATTTTATTGTGCTGTCTCTGTGGCCGACCCCTTTACAGTCGGCCACACAGACGGCAATTTCGCCACGTTGTCACGCCTGGTTTCTGTTAGGGCGCTAATGACCAAGTCGTCGACGCGCTCTAAAGCACCACCAACAACAACAACAACAATATTATTCAGATCAAAAAATTAAGTTATGAATGGAAGGAGAGGTCGTTTAGCTAGTGCTCCAATAAGTAATGCTTTTTCAAATGAGTTTTAAATGGGCCGATTTTTGTGGTAGTTCTAATTTTCAGGGGAAGATCATTCCACAGTCTAGCCGCTGAAATGAAGAAGGAATTGGCTAGGGTTTCCTAGCTGTGGGAGTGTATGGTTAGTACGTTTGAGTTCAGGGATCTGGTGTTAATATTATGAGAAAGTCCTAGATATGAGATATTGGAACAAAGGTAGGCGGGAGTTTTCAGATGTATGAGCTGGTGAAGGAGACATAGAGTGTGGAATCGTCGTCGATCCCAAACGCGCAACCACTGTAAGCGGTCGTATGAAGGTGAGACGTGGTCGTACAGTCGTAGGTCACAGATGAACCTTACACAAGAGTTCATAACAAGTTCAAGTTTCCTTATGTCTGCCGAACTCAAATTTTGCTGAGCAACGTCACAGTAATCGAGATGGGGTAGCACCAGAGTTTGCACCAATTGCTTTTTCAAATGAGTGGGGAAGAATTTCTTACATTTATACAGAGCATGAAGAGAAGAGAAGGCTTTGCGACATACTGAAACAGTATTTTCAGACCAGTTTAAATTACTGTCTACTAGGACTCCAAGATCTTTTACAGAGTCACTGTAGTTTAACTCTGTTCCCTGAAGCTTTAGTTTTGGGAGATTTGATGTGAAGTTGCTGCCTATCAGTTTTGGACTTGCAATAACAATAGCCTGAGATTTAGAGGGATTTATTTTTAATCCAAGTCTCTTTGCCCAATCACAAAGATTATTCAGGTCTGAATTTATTTGCTGTATTATAGTGAGTATATCATTTGGTGATGCACTAAGGTATAGTTGTAGGTCGTCAGCGTACAGATGGTAATAACAGTAACGTAAGATACTGGCCACATCGTTAATATAAATAGAAAAAAGAAGTGGCCCCAGGACTGAGCCCTGGGGGACACCACCGTTTGCAGTTTCCCATGGTGATCTGTTTCCATTGGGATCTGTAACACAATGCTGACGGTTCCTCAAGTACGCTTCGAACCAGTCAACAGTGCCGCTGGAAAAATTTAATCCTCTCAGTTTGGACAGGAGTATGTCAAGGTCGACAGTGTCAAATGCCTTGCTGAAATCAAGAAGTATCACTATTGTTATTTTTCGTCTGTCCATAGCAAGTCTTATGTCGTCTGTTACCTTTATTAGTGCAGTCGCCGTACTGTGGTTTTTTCGAAAACCGGACTGAAAATTATCTAGTTTGTTGTGCGCATTAAGGTGCTTAGTGGTTTGGTCATGAACTACATATTCAAGAGCCTTTGAAATGGTAGGTAATAAACTTATTGGTCGATAATCTGACGATTCAACAGGAGAGGTTTTCTTTGGTAATGGTTTGATTAAGGCCATCTTCCAAACTTTTGGATATGTTCCAGTAAGAATAGAAAAATTAAAGATATGTTTTATAAATGGGGTGATTACATCCAATATGTTATTAAACATTTTGATATCGATGTCGTCTACCCCTTTTGCATTAGATTTTATCCGCGCAATAGCTTTCCTCACCTGCTTTGTAGTCGTAAGTGACAAGTGAAATTGTTGGGTGTTGTTTGCGATCGAATTTTGGTGGATTACTTGTGTTTTTAATGCGGGGTCAATTTCGACTGCCCGAGTAGAGAAGTGGCTGTTAAGCTTGTCTAGTGGCATATGAATGTCTGAGACGTAATTTCTTTTGCCGATTCCAAAGGCGCGAAGGTTCTTCCACAAAACAGAAGGGGTTGTGCTTTCAGTAATGACCTTATGAGCGTAACGAAGTTTAGCGTTTCTCATGCCTTGCTTAGTACGATTGCGCAGTTTTCTATAATGTTGGTAGTTATCGTCTGAGGGGTTTCGTCTGTAAAGTCTATGAGCGGTATCTCTTTCGGTCATAAGTTGTCTTATGTCTCCAGTTAGCCATGGTGCTGGAGCTCGTTTAACTTTCTTTTTCTTAGGTGGGGCGTGCTTGTTATACAGTTCAGTAATCATATCGGTCAGTTTTGCGACTTTTGCGTCAATAGAAGTCAGTGAGTAAATTTCGTTCCAAGGTGTATTGGTCGCGTCTGTCAGTAATGCCTCGTAGTTAATTCGTCTAAGATTTCTGTATGTTATTGTTCTTGGTTGGTGTCTCGGAGTTTCTAGATGGTATGAAGTGTGTATGATGTCATGTCCGGATATACCTGGGACAGATAGCTGACCGTAGTTTAAAATCTTATCGTTTTGCTTTATTATAATGAGGTCAATTAATGTTTGACTATTTGCGACATGGTGAGTGGTATTTAGTGGGAGGATATTCAAACCACAAGCTTCAATGGTTCGCTTTAAATTTATAGTGGAGGGTTGATTATTTAATATGTTTGTGTTAAGATCACCCATTAAAATTACATGTTCGCATTCTGGCACAAGTGAGGATAGGGCTGCATAAAATGAATCTAAATTACCAGCATTTGGGGGTTTATATGCCACAGAAATTAAACACATTTTATTTTGTATAACTAATTCTAGAAAAATAAATTCGGGGTATTTATCCCTAGTACTATCGGAGGCAATCCTAATTGTAACTTTTATGTTAGATCTGACGTAAGCTGCCACTCCACCTCCCCTTCTCCTTAATCTATCATGTCTGTATAGAGTGTAACAACTTAACCCTATGAAGTTATTGCTAATTGATGGTTTTAACCATGATTCTGAAACAAGAATTACGTCAAATCCGGAGTTTTCAAAAAAATATTGAAACTCAATCAAATGTGCGACGAGAGATTGTGAATTAATATGTGCCACGTGAAGTGCTTGTGAACTTATCTCGGTAACTTTTTGCAGTGAAACACAGCTGGGGTGGGTTGTTATGTCAGCGCGCCTGGAATGTGGTCCCCGCAGGGGCCTGGTACGCAAGTGCCAGGTACGGGTTTGGCGAACCCGCGGTGCCCGAGCTGGAAACTTGTGAGCGCCGCAAGTTTCCCACACCGTAAACTCCTACCATGCTTCAACGACCACCGTAGGGCGTGGCGGTGGAACGTTGTGTGCCTAGGAGAACGGGGATCTTGGCTTCATCGCCCGGATCGCGAGGACGGTATAAACCTCTATAAAAAACCCCTCAACCTCAAGGTCAGCCACGTGCCGAGGAGGTGCATGTGTGAGAGGTAGATCACACGCTAACGTGCAACCTCAGGGGCACCTGCGAACCCCTGTTGTATAAGCATTCTTTTTTATACTGGTTTTTCTCGTGGGACCAAAAATTCAGCCTCACCAAAAAACCAAAGAACCCTGCGGTACGGGTGTGCCGCAGGCAAATAAAAATACACCCAATTCGAAGAAGCGGGTCAGGGTTGATAGCCCTCCCGCTTCAGACGGTAATCGTAACGGGAAAGTTTGTTCGATACCGAATGCTTTCGTTGTGATGCAGAGGCTAGAGGGGACATTTGAAAAAGTGTCCCCCTTTTACATAAATAAAGGATTGGAAGGGTTAGTTGGTACTCTAAAATCAGTTAAAAAGCTGAGGAACGGGACGCTGCTGCTGGAAACATCCACCAGTAGGCAGGCATCCCAGCTCCTTAACTGTGAGAAGCTCGGGGAGTTCGCCGTTAAAAGCGAACTCCATAAATCCCTGAATTGTTCGAAAGGCGTGGTCACCTGCCGTGACATTATGGATTTAGGAACCGAGGAACTCGTTAAGGAGTGGGAAGATCAGCAAGTGGTCGAGGTGCGTCAGATTTCACGGAGGGTAAATGGCAGTCTTGAAAAGACTGCCACCTTCGTCCTGACGTTTGACACTCCAGTGTTGCCCAAGTGTATTAAAGCCGGATACATTAATCTGAACGTCCGTCCGTATGTTCCGGACCCAATGCGCTGCTTCCAGTGCCAGAGGTTCGGACATACAACGGCGTCATGCAAGGGCAACCCCACCTGTGGTAGATGCGGCAAGGGGGCACATGAGCCGGGTGTCAGCTGCACGCTCCCACAGGTGTGCGTCAACTGCTCCGGGTCGCACCCTGCCTGGAGTAGAGAGTGTCAAGTGTATCTTGAAGAGCGCAAGATACAGGAGTTGAAGACCAAAGAGCGGATACCTTATGTAGAGGCAAAGAAGAAGGCGAAAGCGCTCGCCGCTCCAATATTTGGAACTAGCTTTGCCAAAATGGTCTCGACTCCCGTCAGGAAAGAAAGTGTTGCTACGCAGACATCCTTTGCAGACATTGGCACAAACACTATGTGCTCATGTCAATGCAAGTGTGGTGCAAAACCCACCAAGGTCATAACACCTAAGACCGCGGATGTCGCTAGCAACACTTCTGCAACCTCGACCAGTCCAGCAGCAGTAACTAAGACCCCACCAGCAAAGAAGTTAACAGCACCTCCTATTCCACCGCGTGCTATTGAAATGGTAGCGATACCATTGGCTACCGGTGGAAATAGGGGTGACCAGAAGATAAGAGGACCTAAGTTTAGACAGACTGATCCGACCCAGTTTGTCAAGTCTCCTTCTTCGTCCCCTCCCAGACTGTCCAGCAGTAGGGAGGGTAAGGGGAAGAGGAAGAAGAAGAAAAAGAATGTAGAGGAATTTGAGGATTCCTCTGGGTCGGAGATGTCTGTCTCCGCTTCCGGGCAGGAAGATACTGAAATGCTGGTGGACGTGTCTGGTCCCGTTCCTCAGCAGGAAGTGACCGAAGACCCACCCGAACCGGGGCGGGTGAGGTTAAATAGGTAAGGATGGCTCCCATACTCCAGTGGAACATCAATGGTTTTACAGCTCACAAAGAGGAGTTACACTTCTTAGCACGGTCTGATCCTATGTGTCTCTGTCTACAAGAGACACATTTCAGACCATCATACCAACCTGTGCTAAGAGGGTATGACGTGTACCGTAAGGACGATACCGAGGGTGATCGAGCGAAGGGTGGAGTGGCGGTGTTTGTCCGAAACACTGTCCACTCCGAACCTGTAGCTCTCACCTCTGATTTACAAGCAGTGGCAGTGAGGATTTATGGTCCCACTCAACTCACAGTATGCTCTATTTATCTACCACCTAACACGCCCATCAGTTATGACGACATGTCTAACATCTTGCGGCAGCTTACTCGGCCATTCCTCCTTGTAGGTGATTTTAACGCACATAGTGCGTTGTGGGGCTCAAACGCCGATTGCCCCCGAGGCCGAATGGTTGGTAGATTAATAGAGCAAGAGGAAATATGTGTCCTCAACACTGGTGCAATGACACATTTTACCACTGCTTCCGGATCGTCCTCTGCCATTGACCTTTCATTGTGCTCCCCGTCAATCGCGGACTCCGTGCATTGGGAGGTGGATCGTGACCTTCATGGAAGCGACCACTTCCCAATATGGATGCACGTAGAGTTTGAGCGTGGAGGAGGGAATAACCGACGCAAATGGAACGTCAGCAATGCCGACTGGCAACTCTACCGCCGCTCCATCACTCTTAAAGAGTATAACAACCTTGAGGAGAGAGTGAATCACTTTACCGAAGTGATTCACCAGGCAGCTGACGTTTCCATGCCTAAAAGCTCCGGAACGCTGCGTAGGACGCGAGTCCCCTGGTGGAACGACGAATGTCGATCCGCCATTCAGGGTCGTAGACGGGCGTTGCGTCGATTTAGGTTGCAGCCAACAACCGACAACCTGGCAGCGTTCCGTATTGCCAGAGCCAAGGCGCGTCGAGTTATTAAGGAGAACAAGAAAAGGTCATGGCAGGACTTTGTGAGCTCTATAAATCGTTCCACACCTTCATCGAAAGTATGGGAGTCTATCCGCCGTATATCTGGAAGGTACTCCCGGCCTCCAGTATCTGGTTTACTGGATCGCGGACGTATAGTCACCGATGAACGAAGCATAGCGCAGCTGATGGCGGAGAACTTCGCCGCTGTCACTTCGTCCACCAATTCTGACCCTCGGTTCCTGCAACGTAAGATTGCTGCCGAGAGGCGCGCGCTGTGCTTCGATTCGTCGAATACGGAGGCCTACAACTGTCCATTTACATTTTGGGAGCTGGAGTCAGCGTTGAATAGCGCTAACGACACTGCTCCAGGGCCTGATTTGATCCAGTACCAGATGCTGAGGCATCTAAGTAAAGATGCTAAGGAGTACCTTCTAGATATTTTTAACGATATATGGACCGGAGGACACTTCCCCGACTCGTGGAAAGAAGCAACATTAATTCCCATTTTAAAGCCAGGGAAAGACAAATTGTTGCCAGGTAGCTATCGTAGTATTGCCCTAACAAGCTGCGTGGGTAAGACGCTGGAGAGGATGGTTAACCGCCGCCTCGTCTGGTGTCTAGAATCCCAAAACCTTCTGAGCCGCTTTCAGTGTGGATTCAGGAAGTTCCGTTCCACCTTGGACAACCTGATCCTCCTGGAGGCGGCAATACAGGATGCGTTTATTCGCAGCCAACACCTAGTGGGCGTCTTTTTCGATCTCGAAAAGGCTTACGATACTATCTGGCGGCATCTCATTTTAAAACAGTTGCACGAATGGGGTTTTAGAGGTAACTTACCCCGTTTTTTAAAGTCATTTTTATCTGGTCGTTGCTTCCGGTACCGAGTCGGTAGTGAAGTGTCTGATATTTTTATTCAGGAAAACGGTGTCCCTCAGGGATCAGTTTTAAGCGTTACGCTGTTTGCCATTGCTATTAATTGCATTGTAGCCATTATAAGGAGTCCCATAAGGTACTCCTTATATGTGGACGACTTCTTAATTTTTATTGCATCGTCCAGCCTGAGAAGCGCCGAGCGGCAGCTGCAACTCGTGCTGAACAGGCTGGATGAATGGTCAGTGCACACCGGGTTTCGTTTCTCTGCCGAGAAAACCCGGTGTGTACTTTTTACTCGTAGCAGAAGTCTTTTAGCAGAACCAATCCTTACCCTGAGGAACACCGTTTTACATTTTACTGATACTGTTCGTTTTCTGGGCCTCATTCTAGACGCAAGGCTCAGCTGGCTACCACATCTTAAAGATGTAAAAGCCAGAGCCTTGAAAGCTTTAAACGTTTTAAAATGTCTGTGTGGCAGGTCGTGGGGTGACGACCGCTCCTGCCTGCTACAATTTTATCGAGCCTTTGTACGGTCGCGGTTGGAATACGGGTGTATTGTTTACAGTTCGGCACGGGACAGCTATCTTCGGATGTTGGATAGTGTCCACCATGCGGGAATTCGACTCGCCACGGGTGCCTATCGCACTAGCCCAATACCCAGCATTTGCGCTGAGTCTGGCGAGCCGCCACTTTCCATCCGGCGGCATCTCCTCATGGTGCGACACTATGTACATGTTGCCACAACTCCTGGCAGTCCCGTGTACGACATAGTGCTACATCCCAACTACGAGCGGCTCTATACCAACCGGCATAGAGCCACTAAACCGTTCAGCTACCGTACAAAGGCTATTTTTGAACATTACGGATTTGCGTTTCCCACTTTTTATCACCAGGGTTGGAGTAAATCTCCTCCCTGGCTTTTAGAGAGGCCCAGAACTATTTTAGAAATGTCAATCTTGAACAAGTTGTCTACCGCTGACAGTGTTTTTATCAGAATTTTTAGTGACATTTTAAACCAGTATCAGGATTTTACCCCGGTTTATACGGATGGGTCTAAGCAGGCTAACAGTGTAGGATGTTCAGTAGTGTTCCCTCGAGCGATTTACAAATACAAGCTGGATAGCAGGTGCAGTGTTTACACTGCGGAGTGCTATGCCCTGCTAAAGTCGCTCCAGCATATGAAGGGACGCCGTGATATGAAGTACCTCATATGCTGTGATTCCCTCAGTTGTATTCAGGCGTTAGCAACTATGTACCCAGCAGACCGTCTAGTCCAGGACATCCAGGACGCCCTCCTTTCCCTCCAGTCCTGTGGGAAGGAGGTCGTATTCTGCTGGGTACCTGGTCATGTGGGAATCAGGGGGAACGAGGCAGCTGATGAAGCTGCCAAGTTAGCCTGCAACAAGGTCAGAATTGACTTTGATCCGGTCCCAAAGTCTGACCTTGCCTCGGCGGGGAAAAGATTGGTTTTCGACGTTTGGCAGAGGCAGTGGCTGGAGGTCGAGCATAATAAGCTCCGGCTGGTCAAACCGACCGTTCAGCCGTGGAGCAGCTCCTTCCAGCGGGCGAGGAGGAATGAGGTTCTCCTTACTCGCCTCCGTATAGGGCACTGTCCTCTCACGCACAGCTTTCTTCTCCACCGGGAGGACCCACCGGAATGTGATGCTTGTGGCGTACCCTTGACGGTACGCCACATTTTAACTGATTGTGTTTTATTTTTTGACTTAAGGGCAGACGTTGGCCTATCCAACGATCTGACCCTTATTTTAAGTAATGAAGCTAACAGTGTGGCAAAAGTTTTAAAATTCTGTGTATTAGCCGGTCTGGTCCCAAAAATTTTGGGCAGACCGGCATAAGTTTTAAGATGGATGGGAGGCCCCTCTACAGCTTCCCGTCCATATGTATTGCTTTTACTTTTTATATTGTAATAATTCCCATCTCCCTGGCCATTATACAGCCAGTGAGGTGGGAATGGTTTTTAATTCGTTTTTAAACCTGTTCGACGCTGGTGGCATTTTTAAAGCCACGTCGTGTTTTGGTTTTTTTTTTGGTTAGCTGTCTGTATGGCCGACCCCTCTACAGTCGGCCATGCAGACGGTTATATTCCTAAATAGCCACACTGTTAAGCCGGTTGTTGCTAGGGCGCTAATGACCCCGTCGTCGACGCGCCCCTAAGCCCTAATAACAACAACAACAACTGGAATGTGGTGGTGGGGGAGTCAATGGCAACATTGACAGGGCTGTCCAGACTTAACAACAAGCTGTAAGCTAGACGCAACGGTCGGAAAGAGAGCGAAAAATTTACCTTGTTTGTGCTTGAATGTCCTTCAATTGCCAACCAACACTTTTAAAATTAATTTTACAGAAATAACAACTTATCTAATACAAATATTAAATTAGATATTGATATAAACTAGTTGCGATAAGAAGAAATAAAAAAAATGAATTAATTATTTTACTTAAAATTAATAATGGTTGTAAAAACTTAGAAAACAAAAATTACTATAGTACTATAGTTTGAACCCGCAAATTTTATTTGATATTTTTCAGTTCCGCTAATGTGCAGATGGAGGTTTTTGCACTTCCAGTGTTTATTACAATTCGACCGTCATATGTCCAAACATTTTTAACTCCGAACTTATCAATTGCTGCGTTCAGCAGTTTCAGACGTTCGGCAGTGAGGTCTTCACGGATTGTGACACCAGTTTTTGCCAATTTACGTTTTTCGCGAAAAACTTCTGCCCTCTTCCTATAAGACACAAATTTTACAATTATTGCTCTAGGATTTTTAGCGCCAGGTCTATTTCGACCAGCCCTATGGCTTCTGTCAATATCTACTAAATTAATGTTAACCCCAAGTTTATTGTCCATTTGCAGGGAACAGAATACTTTACAATGTGCAGCAACACCAGACGTTTGACACACATGTTTGTGGACATTTGTGTTTAAAATTCTTGTATGAAAATGTATGACATCAGTCATGAATGAACCTTGAGCAGGGTAACACATGTCTGTAACACTCTGCTTGTCGGGCAACAGTTCAGTCTTGGGCTGTGATTACTTTCCACCAATAGATTTGAACCAAGGTGATTACACAGTCGGTTTGGCTCACTTTCAGACTTACAATTCGATTCCAAATATAGACGAATCAAATTGTAAATTTCATTACTCTAAGAATAAAGTGATAGTCATACCCACAGGATCTTACGATATTGATGATTTGGCGAATTATTTGGTTCGGCACATAAAAACGACAAGCTAGTAATTAGACCAAACAACAATTCACTCAAGTGTGAGATAGAAACACCTGTGGAAATTGACTTCGTTAAACCAAACTCGATTGGATCTCTGCTTGGATTTTCGAAACGTGTGTTAAAGCCTGGATTTCATACCTCAGACTACACTGTGCAGATCTTCAAAATTAATCCTATAAGAATAGAGTGCAGCATATGTTCAGGATATTACGTCAACGATAAGCTGGGGCATACACTAAACGAGTTTATTCCTACAGTTCCGCCTGGGTACAAGATTGTGGAAGTACCCGCTAATGTCATATATCTACCCATCACAGTGAAAACTCTCAGTAATATCAACATTAGAGTTGTCGATCTAGACGGTAATTTAGTGGACTTTAGCGGAGAAACCATCACTCTCAGACTACATATAAAAAGGAATGGGCGCTCGTTATAACAAGAAGCGTTAACCACGCAAAGCTGTCAGTCGTGAATCAACAGTGAAACGATTAACACCTGAGAACGTGCTCGTTGGGCTATACAGTTAAAAATCATGGATGAGGTCCTAGACATAACTTCCAGTGTGAAGTTTGACGAGTCGGTGACGCGCAAACAATATTTGAGTCACCAGCCGCATGCGCCAGCCACATTTAATAACAATGATGAAATTCGTATAACAATTCAAAACCAAGATATATATACACTACCATGCGAAAGCTACTTACATATTGAAGGAACATTCATGAAAACAGATGGAGCAGTAACAAATTCACTTATCACATCCAATGCATTCGCTTTTCTGTTTGAGGAAATTCGATATGAACTTAATGGAACAGAAATTGACCGAAATAGAAACGTTGGTATCACAAGCACATTGAAGACGCTTATTTCTGCTAGCCCCCCACAAATGGGCGTGTTGATCAATGCAGGATGGGGGCAACGCGCTCCTGGAAATGGCCACTTTGATGTATGTGTACCGTTGAGTATGCTCTTGGGGTTTTGCGAATACTTTAAAAAGATACTTGCAAATGTAAAACAAGAACTAATATTGATTCGAGCTCGGGACGATACAAATTCATATGTACAAGCCATTCGAAATCATCAGGAAAGTAAATTCCCCATCAGCAAACTGGAATGGGTGATGCCTCATTTTCAAATAGCTGAAAGAGGAAAGCTA
Organism: Vandiemenella viatica; assembly: GCA_031002005.1. NCBI lineage: Eukaryota > Metazoa > Arthropoda > Insecta > Orthoptera > Morabidae > Vandiemenella > Vandiemenella viatica. Next base: position 245,570,357 of record CM061919.1, read on the forward strand.
GCGCTGCTGAAGATTGTAGACAGTGGGAAACCACTTCGCATTAATTTCAGAAGTTGAGATCTGCAGGAGTACCCGTTGCTTCCAATCAGCAAGACTCAAATTTGGTCTTTGAAAACATCAACGCAACTGGAGAAACCTAGGTTCGTGGTTCTGGGATTACAAACAAACAGGAAACGGAATGCGGAATTCAGTGCAGCCATTTTTGACGACTGCAATCTCATCAATGTCAAAGTGTTCCTAAATGATGTGGCGTATCCATATGAAAACATGAATCTAGACTTTAAGAAAAACCGAACCACAGTGTTGTATGATATGTATGCAAGATTCCAACAGTATTACAACGAGCGAGACCTTCCTTCGCCGCTACTAAAACGTGAATACTTAATAGAAACTACCCCTATCGCCGTAATAGACTGTTCACGTGAAAATGAGTCTGTTAAAACAGGACCTGTCGACATTCATATGGAGTTTGATAGAAGTGAGAATTTTCCTGCCTACACCACTGCATACTGCCTGATCTTGCACGATCATGTTGTAGAATACATACCTCTAACAAGTGTCGTGTGTAAGCTGACATAAAACCAAGTAGCAGCCAATATTGTCAACCATTACCATGCCGACCATCTTCCTGGACACACAGGGATTCACGAAGAAGGATGGATGGCTTATTTTCAAAGAAGTTGCTGTGTGTGTAACACGATCTGACAATATTGTCTCTACACATTATATTTCTGTAGCATCACCATCGCGTGGAGGTAATGAACCATCAGTTAGATGGCTAACACATAATTACCATGGAATGCCTTGGAATTCTGAAGGCTTATGCTTCAGCAAGATGTGCTCCATACTACATGCAATAACCAATGAGGATGATTCAATCATTTACGTTAAAGGACGGGATTTGACTCGATGGCTACAGAAAATTATCAGAAAGAAAGTATACTACGACATAGAAGATTTAGGATGTCCACCACTGCGAGAACTCGTGAAAAATAATTTGAGAAAACCTTGTAACTTACATATATTTTGTAATAATATGTGTGCAATTGAAAATGTATTTTTAATCGCCAATTGGTGGGTGAAATAATATATATTTTTTTAAAAAAATCAGGTAAAATGATTTTATTTACTCACATTCAAATTCTCTGCTCACAATTTAGTAATATCATCAATTACAATTAAATTTTTGTATGCAATGATTTCATTTTTTTAGATGCATATAGTCAATTGTATAACTGTAAGACACATGACCAGGGTGAACGCCGCCGATGTGTACTTCGATTAACTTTGTCGCCAAACCCGTACATTTGTAGTAGTCACTCATCACTTTATCCACCAACTCACTCACAAATACCTTGTAGTAAACTGATTCCTTGCAGCTCCACTTTTTCCTAGTGGCAAGGATGCGATCACTGCAGGCTGCACGTCAACGACGTTCAGCCATGTAGACTCGGCGAGGAAAATGCCGCTGGTAGGATGAGTGCTGTGGTGAAAACATAATATTTTCATCCCCGACACCGTCAGGCAGGATACAGCATGCTCACCGAGCGGGATGCTGGTCTCGTCGCTGCCGGTGAACATTTTGGAGACTGCGGTCGACTTGATAACGAGTACTTCCCATTCTTCGAATGAAAGGGTGCTGTAGCCCACCCTCTTAAGTACCAATACAGACTCGAAATCACGTTGCGGCCTCTTGGAATCTCCGGCGTTCAGCTGGTACACAGACGCGAAGAACATTACTGGACGACACATCGTAGCGGACTGAGGGAGGGCTGGCGACACTAATTATTACCACATACGTCATCGCCACCTCTGCTAAATACATCAGTTCCTTTTAAATCTTGCTCAACTTCGCGCTTAACATCGTCATATACCAACAGTTTTTTATATGCTTTAATTTCTAACTTTAAACGTTCATAGACTAGTGTTGAACAGGGGCTGTATGACACTTCATTGACATGTACACTATCAAAATGCAAATCTAGCAGACCATGCACAGAACAGAGGGGGTAGTAACGTATCACTTTCACTGATAACGTATTCACAAACTCGTTGTAGTACTTGGTAACTTGATAACTCCTGGGCTTCATGGTTTTGATGGCGTTGGTCACTGCTGGCAGGGCGTCGACCATGTTGTCCCATGTTGATTCACCGAGAAACACACCATAGGCAGGCAGAGCGTTGTTTTAAAACCATATATTTTTCGCTCCAGCCACTCGGGACGAGATGGTGTGGTTGCCGAGTGACACACTCGTTTGCATATGCTCAGTGTTGTTGAAAAAGACACCAATTGTATAGACCAGCTGTCTTAGTAAATCCCACTCTTCATGTGTCAGAATGACTTTACTGTACCCAACTTTTTCGAGTACAACTACTGAATTAAATTCCAATTTAGGTGACAAACCAACAGTGAGCCGCTTGGTGTCACTGCTGCTTAACTTGTAACATGTTGAAAACACGAGAACCTCACTAGACATAGTGAACTGCACGAGCGTCGACCGGGTACTGAGGATGATCTGCCTGGTGTGATGGCATTTATTGTAATGGTGCTTAGTGGAATGTCTGCGCCCAAAGAAATTAAGCCCTTCGGAGATGCTGCCATCTCGCGGCCGGTCAAGGAACTATCGCATGCGCAAGCCCTACCGGTGCTGCCCCCCCTAGCGGCCACCAAATGAACTAACGATCCGCCATCTTGTGACGTCATACGACCCTGAACGCTGATTAAACCATTCGAATTTCCCGCCATTCAAAGAACTTAAAACTGTGACGTCACGCGGATGAGTGGAGTTTCTTTACGGCTGTCCAAAGAGCTTATCAGGCTATCTAAGACAAACTCCACCTACTATCCGTTACATTCCATTAATTTTGTTCTTAATTTTGCCGCCAATGTGGCCGACTCCTTTATATTGGTCCATATAGACGGTAATTGATTTCAGTTTTAAGCCACATTATCATTGCAGGGTTTAGTCAGGGTAAACCGGCCTTTGACGCGCTTTAAAGCAACAGCAGCAGCAACAACCACCACTTATATCTTGCGTTGGTTTATTCTTCCTTCAGTATTCTTTTGATGCCATTCAATAACTTCTAGATGCTCAGTATGTTCTGTTAACAGGACAGGACAGTGTCAGTAGCAAATCATAACTTACTGTTTTTCTTCTTGAACACTTATGCCACATCCAAATTATTCTTTTACCTACTTTATTGCTTCCTATAAGCTAAATTGAATATTAATGGCGACAATCTACAACCTTGTCTCTCACTTTTTTGAACTAATGTCTCTCATGATTCTCTACTTTCATTATAGCCACTTGATTGTGAATTATAAACCAGTCTTCTATCTTGGTATTTTGGACCACACATCTTTAAAATTTTGACCATCTTGACCCACATAACATTGTCAAAAGCTTTTCCTGAATCAGCGAACGCCGTGAAAATATCTTTGTCTTTCTCTATTAATCTAAAAGCCAGAATTGCTTCTCTTGTACCGCTTCTTTTCATAAGCCCAAACCTGATCTTTACCTACTATCTTTTCTGTTGCCCTTTCTTCTGTATGTAATTCTGGTCAGTAGTTTTGATGTATGCGATGTTAGACTTATATTACGATAATTCTCACATTTGTCAACTTGAGCTTTCTTTGGAAGTGTCAAGATGATTCTTTTATTAAACTCAGTTGTACCTAATACCGTTTCATAATTTTTTGATATCAGTGTGAATTATTTTCAGATTCCCTCATCTTGTAATGATTTCAGAAATTCTACCTCAATGTCATCAATTCCAATTGCCTTATTTCATTTTTAATCACTTAAAGCTCTATCAAATTCTATTCTCAAAACAGTATCACCTAAGTTATCAATGTCGACATGGTTTTTTTTTCAGTACACTGTTGTTCAAATCAACCCCAGCATTCAGTTTCTTTGTGTATTCCTTCCATTGGTTAGCTCCATGTTCTTAGCTTAATGTTTTTCCATCTGCAGCTTTAATGTTTATAGCTCTTTTATTAATTTCTCCAAAAATCGTTTAGGTATTTCTATATGCTACTTCTACTTAACCCATGACCATTTCCATTTCTACTTCTTCACACTCTTCTTGCAGCCATTATATTTTTCTGTTTTGCATCCTCTGTTTATTTGATTTCTAAAATGTATGTACTGCTCTCATCCTGAGCATTTTTGTGCCTTCTCCTCTGATCCATCAACTCCAAAATTTCTTTAGTGATCATAGGTTTCGGACGGCTAAAACCTAATGTTTCTTTACCAGGATTTATTATTTATCTCTTCAGTTCATTCCAACCAGCCTTAGTTGAACTCCTTTCGGAGTTATTTCTTAGACCCACGTCTACCATCTCTGCAAATTTTTCTCTCATGTTATTTTGTTCCAACTTGTTCACTTCCAGTCTGTTTTGCTTATATTGCTCCTTTATACTCTTGAAACTCAGACTATACTTAATAACTATCAGATTGTGGTCAGAGTCTGTCAGGTGCTGGGTATTCTTTACATTCTACAATTTTATTCCTAAATCTGTTTGACCATGATATAATCTAGCTGGTATCTCCCTGTATCCCCTGGACGCTTCCAGGTGTATATCCTTCGTAAATGATTCTTAAATAGTGTGTTCGCCACGATGAGTTTATATTTTTTACAAAATTCTAACAACCTGCTTTCTCGCTCATTTATTTTTCCAATACCAATACTTCCTGCAGTACTCCACTCTTTTCCTTCTACGACTATCGCATACAAACCACCCATGATTATTAGATACTCCTACCCCTTCACATATTGGATTAGTTCTTCGATTTGAGCCTGTATTTGATCTATTTCCGAAACACCTTCCTGCGAAGTTGGCATATACACTTGTACTAATGTGGTTGGAGCAGTCTTAATTTCTATCCTCACTAAAATATTAATCTCACGTGTTTACCATTCCAACACTATTGATCATTACAAATCCTATACCAGTGACTCCACTGACAGTTTTTGTGTTAATTATTCTGTGTTCCTCAGACGCAAAATACTATTAATCCTACCACTTAATGTCACTGATCCTAAAAACATTCAACTTAAGATTTTTGATATCCCATTTTATGTTTTCTAATCTACCTGCCCTGTTCAGACATCTAACATTCCACGCTCCGACTCGTAAAATGTGTCAATGCATTTTGACGACTCCTTCCTGAGAAGTCCTCCTCACTCCGCGGAGATCCCGTTGGTTGGCTACTTTACCTCCGGAATATTTTATCCAGGAAGAAACGATCATACTATATGTAATTTGAGAGGATTATATATCCTCGGGATACCCTTTGGGTGTTTAATGCAGTGGCTTTACGGTGCCTTCGGCATCCCCATGCGGTTGATCATTTCTTTTTCATCTTCCCTTAGAGGCCATTTCCAACCCCAAAGGGAAGAGGGTGTCCTGGTCCATTCCCCGCTCTTCCGCCCTTCCGCAGAAGGCCGTTGGCAATCAGCGGGTGACTCCTTCCTTACATCGGGAATCTCATTACCGAATGCCGTAAGTACAATAAACACTAAGAATAAAAAAAGGAATATTGTGGTTGGAGAACCAGAAATAGTAAAATGTCATTAAGACTTCTAAAGTTTTAACTGTTTTTGGTTATATATTTCGCGATCTTGGATAGTTTCAAATACTCTCTTGTTTATTTCAGTTTCGTAAGGAGTTATTAGTCTAGAAATTAAGTCAAATATTTCCTTTGTTATTTACAGAGTACTTAACGGTATAAAATAGAATCAAAACACGAGATAACTGTTAACAGTTGCAGGGTGACCTAGATAGAATATCTAAATGGGTAGATCGGCATGGAATTAATATAAATGACAAGATGAGCCAGATTATTAGGTACACAGATAAAAAAACTTAAATTTGTTTTTGATTATAACCTGGTGTCAGAATTGTTTGCTTCAGGCTTGAAGTGTAAATATCTTGGCATACGAGGAGAGGTCCTAAAGGACCCAGCCTAAGTAGGAAGGGACATTCAAATAAATGAAATATGAATATTACTTATCAATACAACTTCCCTATATTGTAATATATTTTTCATAACGTGGAATTAACATATAACTTCAGTCAGAAAAATATTTCTTATCTTTGCTGTCAAAATATTCAATTACAGCTGCCTGGACATCTTCATAGTTGTAAAACTTGTGTCCACGAAGATCAGATTTCAGTTTAGAAAACAAAAAGTAGTCACTAGAGGCCAAATCAGGCATGTATGGTGGATGAGTGAATTCGGAGAATCCGCATTCTTTAACAATGGCCTTCACATGCATGGCAGTGTGGACAGGTACATTGTCATACAGGAGCCTCACGCCTCTTGAAAGTTTACCGCACCTTTTCTCTATTATCGTGTCTCGGAATTACATGATCAAGTCACCATAGTGTACTGCATTTACTGAAGTATTTATTTCCTTGAAATCACCGGCATCTCCTCATGGTGTGCGACACTACATGCATATTGCCACAACACCTGGCAGTCCCATATACGACGCAGTAATGAAACCAAATTGCGAACGGCTTTATGCCAATGAATATAGAGCAACCAAACCGTTTAGCCACTGTACAAAGGCCATTTTAAAAGAATATGGGATTGAACCACCCTTTTTTTACCACCAGGTTGGAGTAAATCTCCTCCCTGGTTTTTAAAGAGGCCCAGAACGATCTTAGAACTGTCAAGGTTCAACAAGCTATCTACCGCGGACAGTGTATTTACCTGAGTTTTCAACGATATTTTAATCTAGTATCAGGATTTTACCCCGGTATATACGGATGGGTCTAAGCAGGCTAACGGAGTAGCCTGCTCCTTAGTGTTCCCTCGAGCGACTTACAAATACGAGTTGGATGGCAGGTGCAGCGTTTATACTGCCCAGTGCTTCGCCCAGCTAAACTCGCTCCAGCATATGAAGGTAAGTCGTTATATGAAATACATCATATGCTGTGATTCCCTCAGCTTTATTCAGGCGTTAGGAAACATGTACCCAGCAGACAGTTTTGTCCAGGACATCCAGGACGCCCTCCTTTCCCTCCAATCTCATGGAAAGGAGGTATTATTCTGTTGGGTACCACGCCATGTGGGAATCAGAGGGAACGAGGCAGCTGATGAAGCGGCCAAATTAGCCTGCAACAAGGTCAGAATTGACTTTGGTCCGGTCCCAATGACAGACCTTGCCTCGGCGGTAAAAAAATTTTGTTTCCGACGTTTGGCAGAGGCAGTGGCTAGAGGTAGAGCATAATAAGCTCCAGCTGTTCAAACTTACCAGTCAGCCGTGGAGCAGCTCCTTCCAGCGGGCGAGGAGGGATGAGGTTCTCCTTACTCGCCTCCGTATAGGGCACTGTCCTCTGACTCATGGTTGCCTTCTCCGCTGAGAGGACCTTCCGGAATGTGATGCCTGTGGCGTACCTTTGACGGTGCGCCACATTTTAACTGAATGTGTGAAGTTTTTAGACTTGAGGGCAGACGTTGGCTTTGCCAACAATCTGTCCCTTATTTTAGACAATGATAGCAGCAGTGTGGCGAAAGTTTTAAAAATTCTGTGTATTAGCCGGTCTTATCCCAAAAATTTTGGGCAAACTGGCATTGGTTTTAAGATGGATGGAAGGTCCCTTTACAGCCTCCCGTACATGTGGATTGCTTGTACTTTTTATATTGTAATAATTCCCGTCTCTCTGACCATGATACAGCCAGTGAGGTGGGATTGGTTTTTAATTCGTTTGTAAATCTGTTCGGTGCTGGTGGCATTTTTATAGCCACGTCCTTTTTTGGTTTTATTTTGGTTAGCTGTCTGTATGGCCGACCCCTCTACAATCGGTCATGCAGACGGTAATATTCCTAATTAACCACACTGCTAAGCGGGTTTTTGCTAGGGCGCTAATGACCCCGTCGTCGACGCGCCCTTAAGCCCAAATACCAAATACCATCCATCCTTGAAATCAAGCATCAAAATTCTTTCACTACCCCAAAAAATAGTCGCCATTATCTCCTTCGACAACTGGCATACTTTCGCCTTTCTTGGCGGAGATTCTCCCAACTGGCGCCATTCCGTTGATTCTCTTTTCGACAAAGGATCGTAGTACAGGACCATCGTCTCATCGCCAGTGACAATGGAATCCAGAAATGAATGTTTCTCCTCTTCTCACAGTTTCAAAATCTCTTGAGCACAGTTTCTGCAGACAGAATTTTGGGAATCCAGCGTGCTTTGATCTTGTTCATACCCAAATGATCATGGAGAATTTGAAGGACGGTGGTTTTCGATAAGCGCAATCTCGCAGCCATTTCTTTTGCCTTCAGTCTTCTGTCTTCCAGCACTTCCTCCTGAACACTTGCGATGTTTCCATCAGTGATCGCTGTCACTTGGCGTCCAGAACGTCGGTCATCTTCCCGGGATTCTCTGCCAAATTTAAAAAGTTTGACGCAGTGTTTCACTGTGGAATGCGAAGGAGAAGCGTCTCCGTACACGTTTTTCAGGCGTACGTGGATATCTTGTGGCGTACAGCCTTCTTTAGTCAAAAACTTTATCACTGCACAATACTCCACACTTGACATGGTGCATATGGGTTATATTTTGTCCTCTCTCTGGCGCACGGGAACGTGTGGAGAAGAACGCAAATATGGGTGCTATTGTCTCAAAACTTCAACTTCGAAGAACGGCAATTCAAACGTTTGTACCCTTCCGCTAAGTTGGTCAGGCCAGAAGCTTTTGGACCTACCCTCGTAACTTTTGATAGTAAACTAAATTGGGCAGAGAAAATAGGGCAGGTGATAGGAAAAGGTTACAAAATCCTATATTTATTGGAGAGGGTGATGAGAGGATACTCCAGAGAGGTTAGGGTATTGCGTTACAAAACTTTCGTCGGACCATTGGTTGAATATGGTGGTGAAGTTTGGGACCCGCTTTTTGGGAATCAAATATAGGAGTTAGAGGGCCTGCAAAGAAATTTGTGGAAATTATCGAAGGACCCAATCAGTATCTTATATGATAGAGCTGGATTGGGAATCATTGGAGGACAGGAGGAGGGTGAAGAGAGTGCTGGGAATATGCAAGGCATATGTTGGTGATGGGGATTGGAGGGATATTGATGGAAGAATTAGGAATAGTGCATGGAAGCGGAAAGATGACCATGATCTCAACCGGGAACTAGATTAGAAAAAAATAATAAGTGACGAAAAATTTACCAAAAACGCTGATGGAATTTAAAATTAAAATGTTTAAATCGCAAAAGTAGATTAGGGAGGAATTTGGCACTCAAATTATATAAGGTAATTAAAAAATAAAAAGGGGTAATTAGTTGACAGGGAATTGCCACCGGTGTAAAGGATTGGCCGTGGTTGTAGTGGTCTTACACTTTGTGAGCGTTTTATAATATTATTACATTGAACAACTATCAAGTGGGCATATTGATATAAGATTATATTGAATTGTCAGGCTGACACCAGGCGAGTTTAGTGAAGCAGATTCGCCAACTGCGTTAATTAGTAGTCAAAGAAGTTAACATTATTCCCAGCAATAGATAAAACATGTACTTCTTACCTTAGGGACATATTACTCACATCATATACATTATCTGAAACAACTGAGTAACTTACTCTAACGACTGATAAATGATTTGGGAACACCAGAAGAGTGGATTGAACGAGAGTATTTATTCTTTAGATACCGAACATAATACATGCGTCCGCATTTCCAAGTTATGATGGGAGGAATAACACGCGCAGTAGCTTCTAGAATTACCAATATGGTATCGACAGTAATGGAACTAAGTCTCCTTCAGACGTGTGATAATGATTTAACTATAGCATGATTTGAACCAATGATAACTGTTAAGATTATGAATAACTAATAAAACCCCAACGCGAACATTATCAATAGTGATGCTCGAGACTCAAGGTATAAGTTAAACTATGAATTTAGGAATGCATGATGATTCTGGAACTTAGAGACAGACAAGCTATATAACAGAATGAAATACTAATACTACAAGAAGACTAGAACAGACTAAGTCTTAACTGCCATGCGGCAGTAGACCGACCCGCAACTATTACCTTGCTACATCGTGCCAGTCTCGTTGGTCAACTGAACTACCGAGAGCGAGACAAGATGGCGTCTCCCTTTATATACTATCATGTTACTGACGCTAGCCAGGGCATTGCTCTGTGGCGTGTGTATGGAATTCGCGACTCAGCAACTGAGGTCGCTACGGCTGAGCGCTAAGTGGAGCAGCTCTCTCGAATATTCACGAATCAATCTTAAACATTTATTCTCATACAAATAATAATATTTGGACCATTACACCGGAGCATGTGCACCATCGTAATTCATTTAATAATAATATATTACTGCCTATTTTTGGGAAGATAAGGCGAACATCAAAAAAAAAAAAAAAAAAAAAAAAAAGGAGGGCAATGCAATTTAATGGTTCAACGCGTTTCTTATTGGGCTAAACGACACAAAAAAACTTCCTAATTTTGTTTTTGCCGGAATCGCAATATAGATATTCCGTGACTGGTGTTTTTATAATCAGAATACAAAAATTATATTTTTAAAAGCTGCCGGTTTCTTTGTTATAAGTTATTTCCATTTCAAACACCGTTTATTATTTTTTATTTAAAAACTAGGTCATATCTTTTAAGCAACTAACACATTTCACCTACAGAACCTACTTTGTACCAGTTCTCTTTATCCGAACATTGTATAATCTTAATAACGTTTGCTTTTTTTGTTGTTGAATTTACTCTATTTCGTAGTTGCTATTTTACGTTTTCTTTAAGCCTTAATTCAATACTCAGTTTTTACCTCATGTGACAGCACAGCCTGATTGGGGGGAGGGGGACCCTTACCCCGAGCCCCGAGAATCCTAGCGCCGACACTGGCGCGAGGCCCGTAGCGTTTGCTAAATCTCTTGCTACGTGGCTAATCTGGCACTGTAATGTGACAAACACAATGCATTGCCATTAGCTTGATGTTTTATGTAAAGGTGGATTCACATGGTTCACTTTCCATAATCACACCGTATGAATCGCTCGCAGTAAAAGGAAAGTGAACTGCGTAAACAGCGAACCTTCAAAATTGGTTTCGAGATATCGAAGAGAAACTTTTTTTTTTTTTTTTTTTTTTTTTAATTGGCATTTGGCTACGAGGCCATACAGCCAGCAATGTAACTTTGCAAGTATGTATTGGATCACTCAGTGTATTATAGATTCTCCGTGGTATAGACGACACAAGACAAACACAACACTTAATTAAAACCACCCATGCCCGAGGCCGGACTCGAACCGGCGACCCCTGCAACGCGAGGCTAGCACGCTATCCCCTACGCTGCCGGGATCGGCAGAGAGAAACCTTCAGCTAGATCATTTGCACTCGCTTATCTCTGATTGTTGTTTTCAACACAATTTTTTTTAAATTTGAAAGAAAATTTTAATATCTTTTCATAAGCACGGGTGTATAAGAAATAAAAATGAGAGTTATAAAAATAAAACATAAGGAATCGATATATAGAGGACATGATTAATGAATCTCCCACTTGATAAAAGAAGACACCAACTGCAAAAATTAAATCCAAGCGAGGTGTTCTAATAAATTAACTAAGGTTTTAAAATCATAATGTGTATCTAGGTTCACGGAACGCAGGCTCAAGTGTTTCGAAGGAGTTACCAGTTACAAGAAACCTGAGAGTAATTTCTAACTTCAGTTTAGCTGGAACACATTTTAACTTCGTAGTATTTTGTTTTGTAATCAGTGGTGAGATTTTTGATAAGAAATCTTCAGATAGTGATTTACACACTCGATGACTAATTTTAAATGCCATTGTTTTGTCTTCCCACTATTTCAGTGATGCTGCTGAGGCCCCATTCTATCACACCGTAAGATCGAAATTCTTTCCAACCAATTTCTCCTTTTTTTAAATTGCTCTCTTCACGATGTGTCAGTTTTGTAGACGAGGTTGCTGCGAAAACTCTATCACAGGTCCGTTTGCCGCCATCTTGAAGTGAACTGAATTGTTTATCTGTGGTAATACGTCTAATCCGCTTTCACCTCGAGCGATGCATCCGGAGTGATTACGAAAAGTGAACCCCATAAATCAACCTTAGGGTTCAGATAAATGCGTAAGTATTTTTATAAAGAGTTTCCTTCAAATATCGTAACTGCCTTCCAAAATAGAGAAATATAACTGACTATGTATCATTCCATTACCAGTTAAATAGACTAATTCTTAAGAACTTGAAAACTTGTATTTAGATATTGTTTTGTTTCTCTACCAATTTCAGATTGCAAATTCTTTTACCATATATTATTTTTCAAAAACTTGTTTATCAACTTCTACAGCCTTGCGACAAAATCACCGAGAGTATCAACATGAACACGTGAACAATTAATACACAAAAAAAGTGTGTACAAAACAACTGTTTACGTCAGGTTGTATTAAAACTTCTGTCTGATTTGAGTGTCAGTTGTATGCATATTTAACCAGCGTTTGCCACATAATTTAAATTGTTAGGATAGTTCCATACTAATCTTGTGCAATAAACAGAGGTGGAGATTACTCGCGTCTCCATGGAAACGAACTTGTAATTATTGTAAGCAGTCATGAAGAAGGCAGCACCAATGGAAGAGAAGAACACGAGACTCGTCTGAGCTACCCTTGTGAATGTTTCGTGATGTTGCCGCCCTGTGCACAGTAGATAGACTACAGTCGCGTGTGCCAGCTCGGAGTGTGCAACATTTATTGGTTTCCGAGGCACCCTGCTGCCGCCGTCGTAAATGTTTGCAGGCATGGGCGCAGTGCCTTCTGGGAAATACACCTGCTGGCGTTCACACACCCCGCTGAATGTTTGTCTGGACCTGAGCACACGTCGAGGATGAGAATCACCAGTCGGGTGAGTGAAGCGTGTGCCCGGGTCCACAGAGTGACAGCCCAGTATTACAGCTGACTCTCATAAATGTCCTTACTGAAAAATGGCTGCAGATATTCCTACGATAATACGATATTTCGAAGCAGCCTCTTAAGTGAGACGTACTCAATTAGTGATTTTTCCTTGTATAGCAAGTCAGTGTCGAGGCTGTGTGGTATAGGAAACTAATGAGAAAGCTTTTGTTATCAATCACCATTACTAGCTTCATCATCATCATCATTATCGTTGGGAACCATCTCCAGTTTCCCGGGTGTGGTTTACGAGCCTTGGTTGTTATAGACGATTGTTTTCCACCTTTTCCTGTATAGAAAGGTTTCTCTGTCTGTGATGTACTCCCAATTCCAGCCTCTTCTCTCTACGTCCTCCTTCAGTTGGTCTCTCCATCTTCTTCTTGGTCTTCCCACTGGTCTTTTGCCCAGTATCTTTTTTTCCATATAAGTTTTTGGCAGACTTTTACTAGTCATTTTCTTCACATGCCCAAACCACCGAAGTCTTGATGACCTAAGTCTCTCTTCCATGGATTCCCTTAGCTCTAGGTTTGATCTAATTTCATCATTCTTTATGCGGTCAAGTCTAGTTTTCTGGAGGGCCGTTCTAAGAAACGTCATTTCACATGCTTGGATCTTGCTAAGGTCCCTTGATGTTAGTGTGCATGTTTCCAAAGCATATGTGAGAATAGGAATGAGATATGATTTTTACAAGACAATTTTTGTTCTTCTGGGAACCTTCGTGTTCCATAGTAAGCCTCGCACGGTACTGTAGAAGTTGGCTCCTTTGGTTACTCTACTCATTATTTCTAACTCACTTCTACCATTATTGGCAATTATGCTTCCCAGGTAGCTTAATTGGTCAACAACTTCAACTTCGTGGTCTTGTAATTTTATATGACAGTCTGTATCCTTTCGGCTTATTTTTAGTGCTACAGTTTTTTTTGGATTCAATTTCATTCCATATTCTTCAGACTTATCATTCCACATCTTCAATTTGTTTTGTATTCCTTCTTCTGTTTCATCCCATACTGCTACATCATCTGCAAACACCAGTGCCTGTAGATCTCTATTGAATGTTCTTTTTAGTTCTTTTAAGATGTTATCCATCACCGCTATGAACAGAAGGAGTGAAAGGGCACTTCCTTGTTGTACTCCTTTGGTTGTACTAAACCATTCAGAGTAACCATCCCCAACATTGACACAGCTCTTGTAGTTATTGTGCAGCATTTGGATCTTTCTAATGAGGTACTCTGGTATTTCAAGTTTTCTTAGACTTTTGCAGATAGTTGATCTAGGAACATTATCGTATGCCTTTTCTAGGTCCATAAACACAATAATTAGGTTTTTCCCTCTTTCCCAATATTTTTCCACCAGCATCTCAAGGCAAATATTAGATCTGTTGTGCTAGCTTTTCGGTAACATTTGTTAAGCAACAGGTACTTGACAGCTATCTAACTTCGTTAATAAGCGGGAGAATTCACCTCAAAATTCTTCTTCACCAAAAAATTAAATCGCCTCGTGAGAAATGGTAAAGGACAGAATACACTGATAACTCTCCTTGGAAGCGGTATGTTACACTGGGAATAAAATGATTTGATGATATTCCTTATAGTCTTCCAAATCCACAGGTCACAAGTTTGGAAAGAGAGAAAACAAATTAATTACGGCCGAGTGGGAAGCAATAATGTAGCATTGTTTCTGCATAATCAAAGTGTGCTTTCTTTGCCACTGCTGTCGGACTCGGGCATCGTTATGCCTTGCGAAGCTACCTACAAATCAAGAAAAAATCTTCATTTTAACTTACAGTAATGTAGTTAGAATGTACCGAATACAGAAAAATGAAGTTTGGAAATGTGCTTACGACAGTGTTTAATTCTCCTCTAGCAAATTAACAACTTAATAATTACAAGCTATGCTGTAAAGTCCTCTAATAATCACAGCAAATACTGATGATTTCCCGTATCTTAAATGTACAATTTTACTTTCATTTCATGTCACCTGCTCAGAAGTTTATAATGTGATTGAAACAGATGAAACTACTTAAAACTTGTTCGTTCCTTTGCTTCATCAGTATACTGCCAGTAACACGTATTTTCTTCCACTACAGTAACAGCATCTAGTCATTTTTTTTATTTATTTATTGGCTAATGGACAGAGTCGATAATATCAAGAAAAGATACAATTGCTTTACCTATTATGTCAAGAAACTTCCAATTTACAAACTTAGAAGTACAACCTTTAAATTACAGATTTTTTTACAGTTTTTAGTTATAAGGATAAATTATTCTTGAGTGAGAGAGTTTCTGTTATTATACACACAAAAGTTTTACATTTATTTCTTGCGTTGTGCAGCTCGGTCTTGCGGGAGCCTCTGCAGTCCAGCTCCCTGGCCGTGGTTGTCATGTTGCGGAGTTCTTTCCGGTCTATATCCTCTGACTGGATGGATTAATGTCTCGGAAACTGAAAAAATTACACCAAGTAAGAACAAGGTTAACTGTTATCTGCCTTAGTTTTAATTTAACCCTTCTTTTGACGTTCTTTTACTTTCACAGCTGATTTATGTCCTACCTATTGTAACTTACCTCTTGCCAGATTCATCTTTCTATATGATTTTCTTTGGCAAATCTACAAAGACTTACATAAATTTCCAGATTTTCTTTGTAAAGAAGGTGTTGTATCTTAGTAGGCAGCTCAGCCCCATATCTCTGTAATTCCGATATCAGTAGTGTGGATTAATTCCAATGGAACTTACATGCAAAAAAGAGGTGATAGACATTCGCATTCGCAATAGGGAGAGCTGACTGCGTTGATTTTCAACAGATTGATAGTTATCTCCCTTATTACTCTCTTTTTTTGCAGTTCTGCCCTGATGGGTATCTCGTTTTAAAATGAAATAATTTGTCCAACAAGATTCTCTTTCAACTTGGTTTATTTTCTTTTTAGATTGCCAAGATACTAGGTGCAAACGTAAACAAATGCTACAGCGATTATAACGTTAAAACTACTACTCTGAATACAACCTTTTAAATACTGAATGACACTTCTAAGCCGATCGCTTAAATGAGCTTCCACAGAAAATTCCAGAATAATTCAAAGACTTCCCACTGACGTTTCTGGAATTCTAACAATACTTAAACAATTAAAATCATATTTAAAACAATCAGAATTAATACAAAATCATTCACAATCATTATGAAATGCACAGAATATTTACACACCAATTATAAACGTAAATCAGTCCAAATTATATCAAATTGACCTCTAAACATCGTAGCTTACCTCAATACTAAGAATTGCAAACTTTTAACTAATGTTTCCTGCATAATACTATCCTTGAACATTTTTAATAGTATAAACATAGATTCTTTCCATAAAATGTTCATTTATGCAAATTCACTATTCATTACAAGAAAAATAAACAAAACCATATTTACTGAACTACCAGCTTGATACAAATAATCCTTAAAATACAATTTCATTCAAGACTGGGTCTGAGGTCCGTTGTCACCCCTCCCCAGGACTCACTTCATTTTACATAGTTAAAATTGACTGCTTCATTAAGTTAAACAGGTTGTATGAACACAGAAGATAGACATACACAGATGACAACTGGTCGCCCGCAGGGGCATGGTAGCGCAATGCCAGGTACCGGTTTGGCGAACCCGCGGTGCCTGAGCTCGAAACTATTGAGCGCTGCTAGTTTCCCTCACAGTAAGCTCCTACCATGCTTCAACGACCATCGTAGGGCGTGGCGGTGAGTATTGTGTTCCTAGGAGAACGTTGATGTTGGCTTAATCGCCAGGATCGCAAGGACAGTACAAACCTCTATAAAAAAAAAACCCTCAACCACTAGGTCAGACACGTGCAGTGGAGGTGAATGGGTGAGAGGCAGATCACTAGCTAAAGTGCAACCTCAGGTGCACCTGCGCACCCTTGTTGTATGAGCATTTATTTCTATTTTGGATTTACTCGTGGGACCAAAATTCAGCCTCACAAATGCAAAAATACCAAACCTGTGGTACGGGTGTGCTGCAGGATAATCTAAACACACCCAGTTCCAAGAAGCGCGGCTAGGGTTAATAGCCCAACCTCTTCGGACAGTCAGTGTAACGGGAAAGTCTGATCCATAGCGAACGCTTCCGTTGTAATGCAGAGGGTAGAGAGGACATTTGAAAAGGAGCCCCCTTTCAACATTAATAAAGGATTAGAAGGATAGGTTGGTACCTTGATATCTGTTAAAAAGTTGAGGAAAGGGACGCTGCAGCTCGAACATCAACCGGTAGGCAGGCATCCCAGATCCTTAAATGCGAGAAGCTCGGGGAGTTCGCCGTTAAAAGCGAATTCTACAAATCCCTAAACCATAGTAAAGGCGTCATCACCTGCCGTGACATTATGGATTTAGGGACCGAGGAACTGCTTAAGGAGTGGGAGGATCAGCAAGTGGTCGAGGTGCATCAGATTAAACGGAAGGTAAATGGCAGTCTTGAAAAGACTGCCACCTTCGTCCTAACGTTTGACACTCCTGTGTTGCGCAAGTATATCAAAGCTGTCTACATCAATTAATGTTCGCCCTTA
>CM061919.1:245588841-245641527 GCA_031002005.1 Vandiemenella viatica
CAGTTTATGTTAAAGTATACGTGTGCAAAGATCCTTAAAAATCGAGAATAAAACTGGCTTTATATAAGGTATATTGGCAAAAATTAAGGGTGTTTAAAGGGGAAAAGGGGTTGCATTTTTGGATACCATATGTTTCAAATTTTGGTGGAAATCTGATTAATTCTAAGGGTTTGTTTTAAATTAAGGGGTGGAGGGGGTTGTTTTTTTTTTTAATTTCTGGAACCATCCCAGACGTGCTCTCTACAACTCAACAGAGTTTCATCAAAATCGGAAAAAAAATTTGAGGGTTTTGATAAATATCATTGGAAAATTAAGAGGGAAGGGGTAAAAGGGAAGAGGGGTGAAGATTAGACTAACAAAATTTACATAGTATTTTTCTGCTTGTTTTAAAGTATACGTGTTTTAAAGTTCGTTCAAAATCGGGTAAAAACTGTACCTTTATATATGACACAGTGGCAAAAAATTAAGGGGATGTAAAGGGGACGAAGAGGTTAGCCTTTTCGGAATCCATATGTAGACAGTATTTTTCTGTTTGCTTTAAAGTATACGTGTGCAAATTTCCATAGAAATAGGATAAAATCTGTATATTTGTTTAAAGTTAGGGGGATGTGAAGGGGTATGAGGGATGGCGTTTTTTTAAATCATACGTAGGGCAATATTATTCAATTTGTTTTAAAGTATATGTGTGCAAATTTCCATCAAAATTGGATAAAATCTGTAGGTTTTCTTAATTTATGGGGAGTAGGAGGGAAGAAAGGGTGGTTTTGGGGTGGAAAAGGGGAGAGGGATTGGGTTTTTATAAAACTAATGTCTACAGTATTTTTCTATTTTTTTAATAGTATGCGTGTGCAAAATTCCTTCGAAATCTGATAAAAAGTGTGGGTTTGTGTAAAAATTAAGGGGTGGGAAAGGGGGTGCGTTTTTGAAATCCAAATGTAGACAGTGTTTCTCTGTTTATTTTAAGGTATATGTGTGCAAATTTCCGTACAAATCGGTTATGGGGTGTTATGGGGAAGAGGAGGTGGTATTTGGAAATTTTATTTCTTAGGAACCATCCCGGACGCGCACTCGACAACTCACCAAAGTTTCACCGTAATCGGACCAACGGTTTAGGAGCGCATAAAGGATAAACAGACAGACAGACATTGATTTTTATATAATATATTACCAACATTCGTTTTTTGCTATTATTTTGTGTTCTGCCCTAAGGTTGTTTTTCACATGGCTGGTCTCTTCCACATGGAGAATGCTACCATACACTACTAGAAAATCTTAATGTGGTAATATTCCGTTACTTTCCACATATTTAAAAGATGTTGTGTTGCCATCTCTCTGCGAAATATATAACTATGTTCTGTGTCTGATAAGTGTAATTTTGTGTGTGTGAAATAAGTCCCAGCGGTGAATTGCCTAAAAACCGCCATCAGGACGGTCAGTACTCGGATACGAGGACTCGACGATGATTTCGTTGTATCTCCTCTATCCAGTGGCAACTTATCGCGTGCAACCACACTGGCGGGTCACTCTGTTTTTGACGTAATTTTGGATACGGTTTGTTTAGTCTGGTGCAGGCTAAAAGTTGGGTAAGGTGAACTGGTACCTAGAAATTATTGGACAGGCAATGCAACATTAACAAAGTAGCTTCTTCGCCGTGGATGTGTTGAAGTAGTGTGCGAACTAGTGGGCAGAGAACCTTGAGCGTGAGGGAGGATACACCTGCTGCGACCCAACTTCCTGCCACGGATCGTCAGATTGTATCGACGACAGTTTCCGTGGGAATGACTTCGGAGAATGCGGGTGGCAGTTATCACGTGACCTTTCAAGGAACGGCCGCCCTGTCGGTTCACACTCAGTTGAGCAGTTTATATCATATTATCATCCGACACTGGCAGAATATACAAACGTGATGGGAAAAGCCTAGAGATGGCGTGGATATCAATGCATTTTTATTTTTGTGATGTTAGGGAAATTAGAGCACAATCCTGTGACACCACCCATTTCTTCCCCTTCTTGTGTCCCGCTACTTTTGCCTTCTAAGAATATTAATTTTAAATTTTTTCAGCGTTTTTGATAAATTATTCATCTCTTTCTTTGGTAATTTATTCCAATCCCTGTCTTCCTCATCTATGAAGCAAAATTTTCCCACACATTTATGCCTGAAACCGACAATGGGAAAAACTGAAGTACGAATTGTTGGAACATCCATGTTATTCCATCTCGTAAACTTCAAATTTGTAAATGATATGTACTCCATTGACCGAAAACCGAATAACGAATTTTAAATTTTGTAAAAATATATTCTAGGGGAATTACATGGAGGTAAATGGGGTTGAATTTTTTTCCCCACTCGAGCCTGTGTGGTATTGCTAGGCGACACCTTACTGTTCATTTTATGTGTTAGATTACATATTTGTGGTCGTTCTTATAAGGACAGTTTACTGTTGAAGTATAGAGCTATGATCTGTGCATTCAAACCAAAGAGTAAAGTTGGAAGCGGCGGCTCGGATAGAATAGCATGTTTGGACTCAACAACTGGAAGAATTTTTCGAGAAGTGTGGCATATTGAAAAGTGAAGTTAAAGTGAACTTAAAACTAGTACACTGTTCGCTCGTTGGATCAAGAAGGGGTAATTTTAGTGTTGAGTTCAGTAAACAAATTTTTCACTTAATTTAAAAGAGGTTGTCTAATCAAGAAATCAATCTGTAATTGCATGTAAAGTAAAAGAAGACTTTGTTAACTTAAGCAAGATTCGTATATGCAGACTAATCGTTATCTTACAGCATCATTGTTATGACTGCCTTAAATAGATGAATAAGAATTTCATTAAACTTTATCACTGGAAAATACAGACATTACTCTTCGTCAAATTTGTCATTTTTCCATCACTTTTGTTACAGGAAATTTTTCAAAAACATTATTACCTGCAAAACTTGAATTTTGCTCTGGATATCAAATATCGTACATTTTAACGACAAATACTAAAAAAACTAAATCCATTGTACTTCATAAGTAGTGAGGATAATAGGCGGACGATTTTATTTTGAATTTCCTTATATATATATATATATATGCTGTCATCAGTCTTTCAATTGGTTTGATGCAATTCCCCATCCCTTCCTATCTTGTGCTAACGTCAACATACCCATTAAACACTAGGTACTCAATTATTTGCTTCATATATTATAATATCTGTCTTCCTCTACAGTTCTTACCTTCAACTGTTTCCTCCACTAACAAATTAACCAATCCTGCTTGTCTCAACATATGCCCTACCATCCTCTCTCTTCTTTCTGTTAGCCTCTTCCACAAACTTCTTTTCTCACCAATCATTTCAGAACTCGTTTATTCCGTACATTATCTGCCCACCTAATTTTCAGCATCCTTCTATAGCACCCCATTTCAAATACTTCTATTTTCCTTCTTTCTGATATTCCTTAAGTGCCGTGCTCCACATATAGAGTTTTAAAAAGTTCTTTAAAAGTGCCTAGATCAATTTTTGAAAGTAAAAGATTCCTCCTTTTCATGAAAGCTCTTTTTGCTATAGCTATTCTACTTTTAACATCATACCTACGTCGGCCATCAGTTGTAATTTTACTTCCCAAATAGCAGAATTGAATCCGATCCTATTTTTATACTTAATCTACTATTACTGGTATAACTTCTGCTACATTTCATCACCTTTGTCTTGCTTTGATTTATATTCAGTCCAAACATCTTCCTTCAGTATTTTGTTCACGCCATTCAGTAACTTCTCAATATACTCAGCGTGTTCTGGTATCAGGACGATGTCATCAGAAAATCGTAGCATACTAATGTTTATTCCTTGAACACATATGCCACATGCAAATTTTTCTTTCACCTCCTTTATTGTTTCCTCAACATACAAGTTGAATATTAATGGAGATATTGATATAATGTTCTAAATTTCGATTGCATTGCTGCTAAATACCCACAATTACTTTTCTTTTAACTAAACGATATGAATAGCAGCTCGCGCGGCAGTGGCTTGGTGTTACAGAATCGTGGAGCGAAAATGTTTCAGGTTCTGATTTTTGTGCCAAGCGTCTGCCATCTGGTCTACCACATACAAGATATGTGTTTAAATCATCAAAGAACGGAACGCTAAACACCCGAGGCTCCACTTTTTTATGCAGTATGTCACCTTGGATCTTCCTGCCATTGGTATGTTAAGTGTGCGGTTCTCCTGTGTTCGAACCATGTTATGAGAATCACACTATTTTAATGACTTTGATACACACGCCTGTAAACTCCGCTTACTTATTCGTCTTTCTTAGAACTTGTAAGAGACTAGGCTTTGATACTGGGGCTTTTAATTAATATACGACGTAGCAGTTGTGGAGCTATGTTACTTGACACAATGTTCAGTACTTTTATTTACAACTTATTACTTCTCATTAAATGATTCGAATGCCGTCCATTCGCCGGTCTAGTTAGCGTTGCTATTTGGATAAGATAATTAAATAACAGTCAAAGGGAACATGCAAGAAGCTAATGAGAAACACATACACACGTGTCAGATTTCACAGTTCACTAAGTTTTATTCTCCTGAAGTTACATAATCAAAAAGCAAGCCACCAGACACTAAAACTAATCTTCGTCACCAAGGAATGTAGTTTCGAGTATAAATGAGGTTGGAAATAGTGAGTATAAGCCCCGTAATCTTTCATTAAACAATTGCCGTGGTACAGTACCGTAGCAGTTCAACAAAAATACAGTCTTCAGCAAACCATATCCCTTAGAACAAATACACAGTTTACAAAATACTTCTGCACTGTTCACATAATATTCTGTCTATCAGAACATCGGTAATACAGCGATAGTGAGTTATTACAGCGCATACACGGAACATACACTCGCGACTGCAACACGCTAGCTCCCGCCGACCTTACTCCGCCCTACCTTACGTATCACCCCGCGCTAGAACTTACAAAATATAGGCTACGTAATGTTCACGGTGTCGTCACAAATTCCAGAAAAATGTCTCACTACGGTACTAAAGCACTCTAATATTATTGTTCTCACATTCATAATTTTCAGTTTTATAAAAATGATTTTGGTATGTCATTTGATAATAAAATCAGTTTCCCGCCATGTTGGCTGAGTTGGTTGCGGCAACGTGATGGTGTCCGGCGCTGACACGGGGTTAGTTGGTTAGAATCCTGGTGGTAGACGAAATTTCCATCATCAGGACTTGGCCGGCTGGGTGGCAATGGTGGTGGTTCATAATTCCTAGTCGCAAGATTGTGCAGCAAAGTCCACCTCTCCGCAATGCGTATGGAGTGAGGGCATGCGACACTGTTGGAGATCGGGACGTTAACCCTGGCGGCCTCTGTGTCTTTCGGAAGAGTGGGCCTAAATGGGCCGGCATTGGATCTCACTCTCTCCCTTCTTTCATCTCGCATCCACAATACAAACAACATTCTACACTGAACACATAGAATATCAATGTCATCCGCACTTACTATTACACATACGAACACTGTCACACTTGGGGAAACTACAGTCAACCACAGCAGTTCATCTTCACAGACATTCCCACTGAGGTTTAAACATTCCCCATGGTAAACGCCTACTCCCGTTCACTGAAAGGCGTTCAAAGCAGAAGAAGAATAAAGTCAGTTGGACGAAATATAGTCATGATGTGATAGGAAAAAGTTTCGATGCACTTCATTTACTGGTGGAGGGTGTGCCAGAGAATTAAGGGATCTCAGATACAAACCACTTGTCCTGCTGTATCTTGCTAAGGGTAAAATGGTATGGGGATCATGTTATTGGTATCAAATACAACAGTGAAGGGAGTTGACAGTAAGGTAGGCAAATATATTCGCGGTAATTACCGTAGAAAGCAGTAACTGATAGGAGGAATTGAACTGAGAATAATCAAAAGACAAGTGATGGAGAAAGGCTTGTGTGGTCGTAATATCCAAGTGATAGAGTTTTTACTAGCTGCGCATTCCGTCCCTATTTTAGCTGCTTTAACATAACCAGGTTATCCTACTGGGTATAGGGGACCTACAGTTTAAAACTAGAATTCGTACCATGGAAGAGCTCAGGCGTACTTCACATTACACATCAAGATCTGCCAGAAGTTAAGGTCGGGTTAAAGGCTCCTGAAAATGACCGTCGAGACAGGAATTCGAACCGGGTACCTTTCGATCTCAGGTTAAACACCTTAGCCACGTTTTTTTAGAATTACTGTTCAATCTGATAAACACGTACAGAATTACTGTTTCACGCAGTCATTCTAAAATTCTTAAATTATTAATTAGCGTAAACCTTATGCCGTCTTCTTCCAGTTCGTAGTAAGCTTCTTGGTTGCATGCTGCTCCCGTATGGACAGAAACCATGTATCTCATCAAAGCAAAACGAGGCATCAGACCGAGGTGTGTATATGTAGCAGAGTGTATATGGTTTTGTCTGTTTTTTCTTTGTTTATTTTTAAATGGCTCATTTCCTCGGTTCAAGACAATGGGTGAACTGCATAGAGAGTAAGATCTTTTTAAACAACTTTTAAACGAATATTTTTCATTCAGTTATAATTTTTTAATCAATTTTCACTCGACATTTTTTACATCAACTTTTTTTCTTTTTTTAAAAAAGCTTATTATTTCATCTGACGTTTAAATTTTTTTATATGAACTATACATTTATTAATATTTCCTTTTCAAACTTTCGTTTCAATTACAATTTTACTCCATAAGTTTCATATTCATGGTTTCTATCTTCGACACGTTGATTCCTCAGATTCCTACAAGGCGTTTGCAATAATGCAAACGTTGGTGATGAGGACTGGGCGGATATTGGGCTAAGGATACAGAAGGGAAGAGATAGCCCCTAGTAGGGCCTTTGGATAATATGGTTATAGTGGGTAGTATCACCTACCCGGGGAATTCAGTGGGAAAGGGCATTGTTTTATATATAATAGAATTCTTAGTGACAGAGTTAGAAGATCGACTCAATAACATTACAGAATTAGATGTGTATAGCAACTTGACTGATGAACTTGATTTGGAGAAATTGTTGAATCAGTTCACTTCCAAAACAGGAATTGGAGAGGATGCAGAAAAGGGATGCTAGATTTTTCTCTGAAATTACCGCAGAACAGATTCGGTAACAGATATGATAATAGAGCAGGAATGGGATTCATGGCAAGACAGGAGGACGGGTAAGAGAGTTTTGGGGGCGTACAAGGCGTATATTGGTAATGAGGCGTGAAATGATGTTGGTGTAAGAATTAAAAACAGTGCATGGGAGGGAAAAGATGACCATGACCACTCGATTTCAGGCACAAGAGTGTGGGAAGATTTTCTTTCGTATGTAAGGGGGTCAGGATTGGAAGAAGATACCAAGAGAATTGATGAATAATTTACCAAGAACGTTGAAATTGAAAGAGAAAAACAGTAGGTGGGTACAGGAAAGGGGGAACTGGGTGTGTAGGGAATTTGCCACCGGAGCGTGCGTTCCATCGCAATTAAATTAAAGTAAAAGAATGTAGAGAAAGAATTTTGCGTAGTATTCATGTTGGCATGTAGGCAAATTGCCTGTGGGGTATAAGCTCTGTCGCAATTAATTAACGCTGGTTTGAAACTTCTGACCACAAGAAAACAACTGGGTGCGACGAATCGGGCCTTCCCGACCATTGAAGTATGGAGATTCTATAAGAGCAATTAAAACGTCTCCAGTGGACCGTGCAGACAGTGTCTCCTCTGACAACAAGTGTTTCTTGCCGTTGTTCCTTTGTCGCCAGTGGCGGCAACATCTGCAGCGCTGCCTGCGGCTCCAGGAATGTTCCTTTGTCATCTCGTCGGCCAGTTAGCGTTTTACCCACGCAGTCCGTCGTTACGATATGCATATGAAAGAGCAGAACAGGTGGGATTAATGAGGAGTCACCGCAGCAGCCGTGGGAGGGACGCACAATGAGATGCGCAGCGCAGTGTAATTAGGCAGGACCGGATCCCCGCTCCCAGGAACGGACGCTGCTCAGAAAAACGACTCGCCGCAGACGCAATTTCAGAGATCCGCCGTGGTTATAACGTCTGGGAGCCACATAATGCGGCGATAAATGGAGTCTTACTCAAGGGCGTCCGACGTCACCAGACAAAACACAGTAAAAATACCTGCGGGCGAAGGAGACACGATGACGCACCTAAAATGTTATGGAGCACTTCCGATGTTGAAGTCCCCAATAAATCGATAAAATAAAGTAAAACAGTATTGTTTTACTCATAATCATCATCTTCATCATTCTTCAACTCTAGTCTCCCTGGTGCTTGTCACAAGCACTAACCACTTCGTCCATGAATAGTTGATGTTCATGAATCAAACCGTAAGTCTTCTACATCCTTCTTGATTTGTTCCCACACGTCTTTTACCTTGGATGTTCATATTAAAGTAGGCCTTTGTTCTTCTTACTTCCTCCATCCTTTGCACATGTCCATATTTCCTCATATTGTCACACTGATGTTTATACCGGCTTCTGCACGATTAATTTCATACCTCATTTTTGTTTTTCTCATATAAGAAACAAATCTCTGTGAAGATTATGAGGTTAACACCTGCACTATAAATAATTATTATGTTTATATTTATGTTTGTTCACCTTCAGTTATTTTCGTTGTATTTGTTCCTTATAAGGGAGCTCACCTATTCTCATATCCTCGTAAGTAGAAATAGATCACGTGAAGGAGAGCCTAAAAAAAAGGTAACATATTTATTTTCTTCACTTGTTCAAGGCTGTGTCAGTTTGGCAGAAAATCCTTTGACCTCTCACCTGTATTTAGTGTAGAGAATTGTCAAATTACTCTATTTTTTTTTTAAATTAACAATAGCAAAGTCTGGACTATCCAGTCAAAGAATTGGTGGAAGATTCAGTACTAATTAATTTTCAATTAAAGTTACGTGCCCTGTCATCAATAAGGTCGTTAGAGTTGATAGATGGTTGTCGACAAGTAACGGAAAGGAATTATACGTGGTCATTCACTGGAACCATACATAGATTAATTAATTTTAATTTCGTTTGAGATGGAGCATACATGCTCCAGTGACATGGGCCCTGCGCCCTCAACTACAAATTAACACTCAAGAGGACGTGGCGTTCAATGAGACTGTCAGGTTGGTAAGCGTGTGAATGACACCAACGCCTACACAAAAAGTATATGCACTGGCGGGAATAGCACCACCGGATATAGGTCCGAAAGTGGCAGCAGAGAACGAGAAGCTCAAACAAGAGACTGAAAACACCCAATGTACAGTCAAACCTTGGCGGCACCACGCCTCCGCTAACGGAGAAGTATCTTAAAGTGCAACAAAATCTTCTCGGGTGTCCAGCCGGATGGTGGTGTAAAAACACGACGTTTCGACAGCTGACTCTGCTGTCTTCATCAGGTATCTTGTACTTGTTCTCAGTCGACTGTCTCTGCCTATCGACCAACCAGAGCGAGTGGGCCTTCCAGCTGAAGGTATAAAGGAGGTTCGATGGGCGACCAAGCCAGTCGAGGCAGAGACAGTCGACTGAGAAAAAGTACCAGATACCTGATGAAGACAGCAGAGTCAACTGTCGAAACGTCGTATTCTTACACCACCATCCGGCTGAACACCCGAGAAGAATTTGTTGCATCGATACGCCGGGAAAGTCTCCACTCACATATCTTAAAGGGGCTCCCATGGCCCGTGTATTTGTCGGCTACGCCGATTATCAATGAACAGCGGCCTTGGGAAGGGTCCCACCTCTGCTGGCAGGGATGGCGAGCCTCTGTCCGTCGCCCAGTCGTTAAATATCAAACCCAGGGTGGCTGAAACGACACTAGGCAACGTGGTGGGGAGGTGGCTGCGAGGTAGCGAGGGCTACCCTGTGGCGCGTGATGATCCGTACAATTGGGTTGCATGGCGCAGCCTACAAAACCACGGGCTGTGGGAAGCCACTATTAGAAAGAGGTAGAGTCCTCGACAGAACGCTAGAACAAAGAAGACTATCCTTATGAGAGGAGGTGCTTCCCACACTTTTAAAAATCAGGGCCGTTGGGTGGAACGTTCCGTACGATCAATGGAATATAATGTCTTAGTCATAGAACAGGAGCATCAAAGAGCACTCTAAAAAATTGGGTATATATGGATGACAACAAGTGTCATTACGGCTTAATTCGGAGTCCTGAGCATCTCCTCGAGTACGGAGACATGGGCTTCGTGTCCCAAGACCTATTCTTAGACAGTGATAAAGCAATCCAAGCAGCTAGTTTCTGAAAAGATGCGATTTGAAACAGTTCGGACGCTGAAAGCTTGTACTACCCACCTACTTTTGCCATTCACGAACTCAAACTTAATCTCCTTAAATGTTATTGGTAAATTATCATTTCCCTTGTTTATTTATTCCAATTCCTGACTCCCTCGCCTACATAAGAAATTTTTCCCTTTCGCCTGAAATCAAGTGCCAGCTTATGGTCATGGTCATATCTTCCGTTCCATATACACCGAGCGTGGTGGGCGAGTGGTTAACGCTCTGGCCAAGCATTCGGGAATACGGCGGTTCGACTCCCCGTCCGGGCATCCAGATTTGGGTTTTCCATGGTTTCCCCAAGTTACTCCAGGTGAATGCCGGGATGCTTCCTTCAAAAAGGCGATGACGGAATTTCTTCCCATTCCTTGTCCCCAATCCTATCCCGCCTCTAATGACCTCGACGTCGACGAGGCGTAAAGCCATAAGTAAAAAAAAAAAGTGTTCCATATACTGCTCCTAATTCTTCTACCAACATCCATCCAAGTGCCATCGCGATTATAAGTCTTGTAGATTCCAAACTCACTTGGTAAGAACATATCACATTGGTACCGAAGAATTTAAGTAGTGCCACCTTTGCAATAAGAACACTTTCTCTAATAGCTGATCTAGAATTAACCAAACAGGTGTACTCTTCTTATTTTCATTTAGTCATGTCGCATGCCATAGGTTTTCAGGGATACTTTTCACAGAGTAAAAGTGAGACGAGCTGTTAGGATCCTGTGTATGGTAAAAACAAGAAATTCTTGCAGAAATCTCTTTAAAAAGCTCAATATTCTTACAATGACTTGTCAGAACATATATTCTCTCATTATATCATTTTCTTTGTCTTTTTTTTTTTTTTTTTTTGGCTGTCGTCAGTCTTTTGACTGCTTTGATGCAATCCCTTCCTATCTTGGGCTATCTTCTTCATCTCTACATATCCCTTACAACCCACGTCCTTAATTGTATAACATTTTGACTGGTTTACATAAAATTCACAGATACACAACTTCAATACGAGAAACTTGAAGAAAATACAAACTGAGTGTCATTATTACAGAGAAGTTAATTATTCTGGGGATTATCTGTTTACTAAACTTCCTAAGAGTGTAAAACAGTTATCAAATAATAAAGGGTTATTTAAAGAAAAACTGAGGGATTGTCTTATTGGCAACTCCCTATTCTCCATTCAAAAATTTGTACACGCGAAATTCAGTTGTAAAAATTAATGTTTATTTTTTATTATTTTGTCTTTGTAATATTTAATAATTTTTAGATTATTTAATTATTATTCATCTCGTATGTATATGTTTCAACTCTGACATGTTTCACATCTCAGAGGTCCTTCCTTAGTAAGGATCTAGGGAACAAGAGAAATAAATCCGCCTCCTGTCTTCTAATGGCTTCCATTTTTCTGGGGTGATTTCTAAAAAAAATCGAAAACCGAAATTTATATGGAATGACGATGATAGAATCCGGACTGTGGCGAGCGCCAGGCCTGACCCACTAGGCTCAGTGCTTGAGGGCAGACGCCAGTAGTCCGCCCGCAGGTGATTACTCCCAAACCAACGACGCGTCGCATCATAGCGGCTAAATGAAAGCGTTTTTCAGGATCGCAGATTAAAGGTGATCCCTTTTTACGAGTCGGAAGCTGACGAGCGCGAAACGAGCTGTGGATTGACGGCTGGCCGAGGAGTGGAAAAAGGCGCTACCTGTCCGTCTGTCTGCCGGACCGTGGCGGACTCTTGTTAGCCTAACAAGAGCGCCGGTCAAGGACGCTACGACACAGCCTGCTGGCGTTTAGACATGGCTTTCTGCAGGACCACGTTCGATTCTCCGTATGCTCTTCGCAGCCACTGGATGCTTCGCACAGTAGAACCTGGTTAGGGGGCATCCAAAAATTACGTGAGTTGTTTTTCCGGATTTCTGGACCCCCCTCCCTCCTGGTGAGATTTCGTGAGATCTGGCCGGACCCCCCTCCCCCCCTCTGGTGAGATCTGGTCCGTGAGAACCCCCCCCCCCCCTAGAAATCGCCCTCGAAACTTTTGTAGACCTTTTTTTTATTTTTTTTAGGTCACACCCTAACTTTTTATTGACGAAATACCCTACTAAAATCGACTTTGGCGCAAATTGTAGACCTTTTTTTTTGGCTCTACTGTCCCCAAATTTTTCGCAAAATCTCACGTGAGATTTCCGTAGACCCCCCCCTCCCCCCTGGTGAGATCTGGTGAGATTTCGCCGGACCCCCCCTATTTCACCTCACGTAATTTATGGATGCCCCCTTACTGCCAATCTTGCTAGGGTGTACATAGCCCGTTCCAACGAGATAAGATGAAATAACTACTCCACAGAATCACTTTTCACTTAGGTTTATTTTTTCGGCGAGTTCTACAGTAACATTACACAGTACGCACAATCATACAAATATCCCAGCGATTATAACTTTCAATTAACTTGCAACCCAACTGCTTCTGCCGCTTGTTTATATAGACGCTAGGTTGCTGTGGGAAAATTCGGTTTTAGGTTAACAAAATACGTAGCATCCAGAATTTGAATTCTGGATCTCATTACGTTTATAAGCACGAGGTATACGATGGACAGACAACGGAACGACAACAAAGGGTCTCCGTTTTCCATTGGGTACTGGAATCTAAAACTCGAAAATTACTTTGCATGTGAACTTCCACTTAGCTAACACATACTTTTTTGCATTATATCTGTCATTTAAGTTTTATCTGCAATTTGAGAATCATAACACGGAGGAAATCACGTAATTGACGCGTCGAAGGCTGGCACAATCATCTCATTCTCTTCTAACGAAATTTATTTTAGTCTTTAAAGTAATACTTCCAAACGCTGCCAGCAGTAATTTGCCATCGCAGTGCGTACGACTCGGACGTCAGAAGGAGATGAATTGCCGTTATGTACATGCTCACAAATTTATGTTGCTGGAAGTCTGCGTAGCGTCCATTAATCAAGTGACCGTAGAGGTCGGGACACCGCATCTTATCTGATTGCCAACTGTTGTTACTGTCAAAGAGATACGCCGCTGTAGTGGCAACACTGGGTGAATTGCGACGAAGTAAATTAATATCTCTGATTATTTCTTGAGAGACTTGGACAGGTTTTTAAAAAATTAGTGTAATTTCTGTCTCTGAAACAGTAAATGTAACTGCTGAGGGATTTTAGGTCTAAATTGCGTATGCACGGAAACCTGAGTAATAATGACCAAAATATTATAAAATTTACAGTAATTTGTTTAGATAACAGTTGCATATATTAATAATTTTTATAATATAGTAGATCGTACCCGCGACTTCGTACGCGTGGATTAAGAATTTTTTTGCCACAATTGAATGTAGAAAGTTGTTTGTAACAAAGCATTGGTCCAAAACAACGTCGAGTCGGCATAATATGACAGGAAAGCTATCACTATATCATTCTACCGTCGAACCTGTCTCTTGAAAAGAATCAATTTCCAACATATTTCTGTCACCATTCGATAAGGTCTCAAAATTTCGTGACTACAACTGTTAATCATACTGGAAAAAATGTCCTGTGCCTTCATACAGATTTTCTTGTCAAATTCCATCAGTATCGATATAGCCATTTAGTCGTCAAAACGTAACAAAAAGACATAGACTTACTTCCGTATATATAGTATTATTACTGCGGTTCACACACACACACACACTGACTGCGAACAACCCCTGAGGGATCATTATAACGTAAAAAAGTGTACACCTACAGCATTGCAAGACTACCTATGATTTGCCTCGCATTGCACCCCTAACTTTGTAATATCTACAGTTTAACATTTAATCCGAATAACCGACGGCCCAGGCGTGACTCTTACGATCAAAAACAATTTTTATAAATCTTAGCCTCCACGGAGATTTTATCCAGAGACCACGACCCAAACATTAGTAAGCCAGCGCTTTAGCCACTGAGCTACATGACCGCTACACGGAGAAACAATAGAGAGACCTCCATATCCAACGCGTCTGTCTATCGCCGCCCAGAAGTATTTCGAAATTATGAGACAACATGTATTATTTATACAGATAATTTTTCAACCAAATGTAGACAGTATTTTTCTCCTTGTTTCAAAGGATAAGTGCGGAAAGTTTCATCGAAATCGGATGAAACCTGTGGATTTGTATGAAGAACAAACAAACTAACAAACAAGCAAACAAACAAACATACATAGATTCATCTTTATATATATAGATGTGAACAAAAATAAACACGTGTGTCCCTATATTTCACTTTGCAGCCACAACTACCTAGCGCAGACCACAGGTGGTTGTGTGTGGTAGTAGCACCGAGTCTCCCATCGTGCACTATGGCGATTTTATGTCGGTATCTGTGGGGGTGTGGGAGTTATGGTTTTTGAATGTGGTCGACATAACACACATGTGTGTTTCTCTACTTATTTCACTTTGCAGCCACAACAACACAGTGCAGAGCACTGGTGTTTCTGTGTGGCAACAGCCTTCGGTCTCCAACCATGCGCTATGGTGGTTGCATGTTGGTAGCTACGGGGGTGCGGGAGATATGGAGGCTGAAAGTGGTCGACCTACGACATTTTCAAATTTCGACCAAAGTGTTCTAAAAATGTTTGGAATCTTCTAGAATGTACTAGAATTTTTTTGAATGTACTAAAATGTTCTAGAATGTACTAAACTGTTCTAGAAAGTGACACAGTTTTCAGCTATTAACATGTTGCGACACGATGCAGCCAGCACAGATTCTTTGTTGTTCCGTCTCTAAAGACCTCGCTGTTAGAGAGACGTTAAGCAGACAAGGAAAAAAAAAAAAAAAAAAAAAAAACCCTTGTTGTTTGCGGTAGTCGGCTTAAGTCTCCCATCGTGTACTATGGTGGTGGCATGTCGGTAGCTGTGGGAGTGTAGGAAATATGGTGGCTGAAATTAGTAGACCTTGGGTAGGTTGATATTACAACAAAAATATTTTTAAAATCTTTATAATTTTCTAGAATATACTAGAATGTTCTTGAATGTATTGAAATGTTCTAGAATGTTCTTGAATTAACTAGAATGTTCCACAATATGACACATTTTTCAGTTATTATCAAGTATAAATATTTTATATATAACATATTTAGAGTGTCAGCAGATTTTGACGGTTACTTTAACTGGCGAGTTGCTAATTTGGCAGGGAGTAGCATAGGCTACTTTTTATCCTGGAAATATTTAAGGTTCCGCGCAAAAACATAAATATCTTCAAAATTCTTGGCAAATACGAAAGAAATCGTCGGCACCGGTTAGTTTAAACTAAATTAGATTAGTAATGAATTTTTATGTTTTTAATCATTGTTGTACAAGATTTATGCGATTTATGGTAAAGGAGGTAATTAATGGCTTAATTTTGTTACATAATCTTCAAACCAATTTTTTTTCTTCTTCTGGCATTAAGGCTCGTCGACTTCGTGGTCATTATTTAAAGGCGATGATGAGAGGCAAGGAATGAGAAATAATTACCAAGCGACAGCGCTCTGGCTTCGCGTACGGGAGAGCGTGAGTTCGTACAGCCATCCAAATTTGGGTTTTCCATGGCTTCCCCAAATCACTTTACGAGTGCCAGGATGGTTCCTTCAAAAGGCCATGGCCGAATTCATTCCAGTTTTTTTTTTTAGCCCAATCCTTTCCCGCGTCTAATGACTCATAATCAACGAGGCAAAAAACCATTAGCAAGAAATAATAATAATAAAAAAATGCCATGCTATTTTGAATGAAAGCATTCCGGCGTTCGCCTGCAGTGATTTCTGGGAATGCGCTACGTAATGAATATTGACACCTGACAGTAATATTAAATTACCTGTCTGAAATATAGACATACATGAGTTTTAAAAGCTACCGATCATAAGGGCAACGGTTGAGGGTAAATGTGCAAATACTGTAAGCCGAAGCGAACAATTTTCCCTGTAATTGATGCCTGCGTGAAGCCAACATTCCAGTACCGGATGTCGGATGTTTCGTTAATGACGACAATACCTGAAGGAAGTTTCCTCTCTCTAGTTTTACCGCCAATATATGGTTGACATGCAGAGGTAATACGCTGAAGGAAAGTGCCGGAAATTACGCTGGGAATTCGCTTTGCATATTTGTAGACTAAACATAGCTAGTCACGCTTCGAACATTACGATGCTAAAGCACTGAGTGACTCTGGGGCGTCACAATTACTACTTGTTAGTCAGCAAAATCTTTGACGGTGAGATAGTCTCCCAACAAGAAAATGAAACATGGCAGTTCGGGATATGTATTTGTTAAAAAGGCCATGGCTGGTGTTTATTATCTGATGTCACACCTTTATTATTTTTCTGGGTTAGTGAAGCGAAGATGTAATACAAGTTTTGGACCAATGTTCTACTTAATTTGTTAGAATGTTTGAAATTTCTTCGTTACTAAATCGTGTTGACATACATACGAACAGAATCCTATATCAAGACCCTTGAAGTCTATAATCAGTATAGTCTGTGTACCAGATACAGTTTATTTCTCCTCCCCCCCCCCTCCCCCTTTTGGCATGGTGCTATGTCCACAAACAATCAACAATAAGCAAAGTAATTGGTATGAAACGATAATTACATCTGAGGGTAAGTGAAAAACAATCACACTGAAGTTAACATTTTTCACAGACTGGGTACTATGTGTGTCTTATCTAGTTGTTTTCACTCAAAGAGGTCGTTTCAGTTCAAATGAAAATAAAAAGAATAGGCGTTCGCCGTGAACATTTTAACTGTCTTTAAATTACGGATTCACTGCCGTGAAACGTGTAGTTTATGTGAAGCGGAAATCGGGGAACGTCTGTGCATTCGCCTAAAAACAGCAGTCAGGTTAGCCCGGTACTGTTGTTCTGAGCCAGTTTGGTGGTTAGTAACGAAACTGATTAGTGTAAATTAAGTTTACTTTGAAAGTTTATTAATCAGCAAATATAAGTGATACTTACAATTTTCATGCATATCATTTTCCCCGCAGTTGCTAACTTAATTAAATGTTAATAAATAACACTAGTGGAATTATTTGTGTTTGTTTAATGCCGCATGCGTTTCACCTTTCATCGCGGCATCATCAGTGACGAATCTGCGTTTTAATTTACACTTTGTTTAAAACTTATTAAATAATGTTTTACGTAGTCCTAAAATTATAGCATTTCCTGGCTGTTTACTACTTACCACTGTTTAAGAAGCAGAGTTGTGCAGCTACCAACCTTAACAACACCAATGTAAATAGTAATCTACAAGCAAATGCTACAATTTTAGGATTGCGTAAAACATTACTTACTAACAAAGTTTTTCTCTGCACTGAGAATTAATTTAATGATCTCGAGTAACAAGCCGAGTTATCAAAGGTTTTTTTTAATGGCAATTGTTATCTATCATACAGCCAGTAAATTGAATACTTACAAAAAATGGGCCTAAATGAAACACAAGTATTAGAAATACATTCAGTGTACAGTATATACACTCAGTTGTAAAGTTTAAAATGATCTTCGGGACAGGTGATGAGAATTCTACTAAAAGATAAATGTTGCTTTCTTGAATGGGTTTTGAATAGGTGCTGCATGCTCAATTGCTTAATTGCTCATATCTACGTTTCCTCATGGGCGGCCCATCGGTCCTATGTAGGTGGATCAGCTCGTTCATCATGAAGGTAACCCCTCTGATATCATCTGTCATCTGCAAACCGGTAAAGGATTTTGTATATATCTGTTTATTCTTCTGAAAACGTAGGCCTATATCTTGGTGGGGAGTTCTACTTTTCTTTTTACTTATGGCTTTACGCCTCGTCGACGTCGAGGTCATTATAGGTATGATGAGACTGGGCACAAGGAATGGGAAGGAAATTGGCCATGGTCTCTTGAAGGAAGCATCCCGGCATTCGCCTGGAGTGATTTGGGGAAACCATTGAAATCCCAAATCTGGATGTCCGGACGGGGATTCGAACCGGCGTCCTGCCGAATGCGAGGCCAGAGTGAGGAGTTCTGCACCATGTCTGATCAGCTCGGTTATCAATTGTGAGGACGGGTCTCAGTGACCGATATATGGTCTACATCCCCAACGCTTCTACCTTCGCCCTCAGAAATAGTGGGATTGATTATGTTGATCCAGAAAAGGTGACACGGAAAGCGGTCTTGATTAAACTTCTGTCAGGAGAAGAAAGTTGACATTCACATTGAAATTAAGACATTGCAGTGCCAATGCATCCGTGGAACTGTAGGATGCATCTCTCTATAAACACGATATTTCGGCGAACAATCCTCCGTCCCCATCTTCACCAGAAAACCGACTAAATTCGATGATAAGGATGAACGGTACGCCAGAACCTAGATTCCAGCCAAGTCCATCTGATTACTGAATGCAGTGATCACACTCGCTTCTAAACACACTCTTCTTCTGGCAGATTGGGCTGATCCAGCGTATCCTCCCCGTTGACAATCGCGTTGGATTCTCCATGGCGGTTGGCGTCCGCAGGTAGACCGCCGATGCGCCGGATGTTGCTTGCAGATGTCTCGCATCAGCTTCATCTGCATGTGTATTTACCACCGGCGCACAAAGAAGACTGGAACCGGTTCATATCGCAGTGGTAATCGCACACGAGTGCAGATGGTGGCCGTCATGACCACCAAACAGAAGTCGGACGACTTGAGGCAAAATAGTCCGTCAACGTCTGCACACTGGAGTCATTCCGTGTCTCGAACGTCGAATCATTATACACGATCATTATTGGTGCAACTCTGTTCCATTACAAGAGTGAATCATTATTTATTAAGAAAGAAAGTAGAACATTCAACTTACACATTACTATTGTTATTTACTATTAACTACTTACTACTAACTTTTAGATCCATCAAAAATGAAGGACTGACAGGAGTATTCTGTCTGTTCGTTTATTCGCAGTAGCTTAACTAAATTGAATAATTATTAACTAAATCTTATTACCTTGAGTTTATAATGTTGTAAACATTTCTTAGCCTACTTGGGTGAACGGTTAACGTTCTGGCCTCGCATTCAGGAAGACCCGGTTCGAATCCCCGTCCGGGCATCCAGATTGGGGTTTTTCCAGGTGAATGCCGGGATGCATCCTTCAAAAGGCCATGGCCGAATTTCTTCCCGTTCCTTGTCCCCAGTCCAATACCGCCTCTAATGACCTTGAAGCCGACGTCTTGGGTATCAAAACACCTCTCATACCATCAGGTTTCGCTTTTACATGTCTTTCAGAAAGCATCGCGAATGAAATCCGATATGGTATTTGTTACAGAGAGCATTGTCGTTTTCCTATCAGTTCCTGAATCCTCCGGTCTTATTGTCGACGGTCCGTAAAACACTAGCAAAAAAATTATGGCAGATGTTTCTGAAAGTCGAGAGAGTTGCAGCGCGCTCTCAGTCATTAACGGCATAACTTATGATCAAGGTCTGTTGTTTCTGTTATTACTTTGCAAGAAATTTAATAATATTGTGTTATTATAAGCTTGGTAGTAGTTTTGCAACGTTCATACTTATACAAAAATAATAATACTGCACTGTGTAGTTTGAAAAGCATATACAGGAGCCAATGTAGACTCTAGCCACAATATGATAGTTATGAAGTGCAGACTGAAATTCAAGAGAATATAGAAACAACACAGGCAGAACAAAATGGAAGTGAATAAACTGAGAAAAAAACATCACATAGACAAAAATCTGCAGACTTGATAGATGTCGGTCTAAGAAATAACTCTGAAAGGAATTCAACTGATGACGAGTGGAACGCACTGAAGAAAGAAATAATCAGGGCTGGTAAAGAAATATTAAAAAAGAAGCTGCCCGAAAACTATAGAGCACAGAAAATGTTTGAGTTGACGGATCAGAGGAAAAGTCACAAAAA
Organism: Vandiemenella viatica; assembly: GCA_031002005.1. NCBI lineage: Eukaryota > Metazoa > Arthropoda > Insecta > Orthoptera > Morabidae > Vandiemenella > Vandiemenella viatica. The sequence continues at coordinate 245,609,002 of CM061919.1, forward strand.
TGTTCAGGATAAAGCAGGAAGAGAGCAGTACAGATATTTTAGAAATCAGATAAGCATTAAATGCAAGATAGTAAAGGAAAATTGGCTACAAGAAAAGTGGGAAGAAGTAGAAAAGTAAATTATTGATAAATAAATACCACCAAAGCAATTGAATGTTTGTTCGTTATCAATTATTTACTTTTCGAACGCGTTTCACTTCTTTATTAAAACATCTTCAGCGGTTCCTCCTGTTGACTACGTAAACTATTACAATGTAGTTAGGGTAATACATTTAGAATATTGAATTTTTTATATAAATTACAATATACTTATATTTTATGATACATTGCTCTATTTATACACCATTCTCAGCAGCAGTTATTTCTGCTTACAGCAGATTATACTGTGTATAAGAACTTCAATATTCATATTCATGATGTAATACATAATCATATTGTAACATGTATACGAAATCAACAGGAGAAACCACTAAAGATGCTTCCGTAAGGAAGTGAATCGCGTTCGGAAAGTAAATAAACAAACAAACATTCAATTGCTTTGACAGTATTTTTTTATCAATATTATCAGCAATTGAGTAAAATGATACATAACTTCCATATAGAAAATGGTCGTAGGTAAAAAAGATGAGCAAATAAGAGAATCATACAAAATTTTGAAAAATGAATGAAAAAAAATGTATAAAACCTTAAGTTGCGGATGGGAATCTTCTTTCAAGTTCAGAAGATATAGCTAACAGATGAAAAAAAATACATAGGAACAATGTATGATAGGGGTGATTTGACAAATGTGAACTTCGGAAAAGAACAAGATGTGAACGTTAATTTGGAATCAAATAAGGCCGTTGGAATTAAAAAATTCCTGCAGAACTTGTAGAATCCAAATATTATTCAATTATTCAAACTGATATACAAAATGAGAGTTTTTTTTTTCTGCCATTAGTCTTTCTACTGGTTTCATACAATCCTCCATCCCTTCCAATCTTATGCTAATCTCTTCATCTCTACATACCCCTTACAACCACGTCCTCAATTATGTGCTTCATATATTCTAATCTTTGTCTTTCTCTACAGTTCTTACCATCGACTGTTCCCTCCACTAACAAATTCACCAATCCAGCATGCCTCAAAATATGATCTGTCTCTTCTTTCTGTAAGCTTCTTTCACAAATTTCTTTTCTCACACATCATTTCCAAAACTCGTTCATTTCGTACTTTGTCTGTCCACTTAATTTTCAGCGTTCTTCTGCAGCACATTTCAAATGCTTCAATTTTGTTTCTTTCTAGTATTCCTTAAGTCCATGTTTGGCCACCATAAGGTGCTGTTTTGCACACATAGAGTTTTAAAAAAGTTCTTTCTAAGTCCTGGATCAATATTTGAAACTAAAAGATTACTGTTTTTCATGAATGCTCTTTTCGCTAGAGCTATTCTACTATTAACAGCCAGCTTCAGCCATCGGTTGTAATTTTGCTTCCCAAGTAACAAAATTCACTTACTTCTCCTATTGCATCCGATCCTATTTTTATTTCTAATATATTGTGATTAGTATCATTTCTGCTACATTTCAACACTTGCTTGCTTTGATTTATATTCAATCCAAAATCTTCCTTCAGTATTTTGTTCATGCCATTCAGTAACTTCTCAATGGCCTCAGCCTGTTCTGCTAACAAGAGAATGTCATCAGAAAATCGTATCATACTGATTTTTTTCTCCTTGAACACTAAGTGATTATAATAAAGTTATCATCTTTACTGTTTCCAAGAAAACACAAGTGTCCTCTCGAACTAAACCTCCTTTCGATTCGAAGGTATGTATTCAGAATTTGAAACGCATTAATACGGCATCACTTTAGCTCAGTGAGCAAACCAGTTATGACCAGGTCTCCTCTAGAGGTACTGAGCAGCGAGCGGTGTGGGGTCCTTACCAGGTCTTCCGCTGTCCATGTGTGGCAGTCTCTCTAACTGTACCACGTGGCCCCGTAGCCCACACTGCACAAGGGTACTGTACGCTCAACGGTAGAATCAGACACAGGACATATCTGTCCCTACACAATGTCGGGGACGATAAGAAATAAGAACCCAAAAAAGCAAGACTAATCAAAACCCTGAGATGAAAAGAGTTCTTCCTAGGAACCGTAGTAAACTGCTTTATAAAAAAGGAGTTTAGTCAACCATCAGTAAAGTGCAACAAATTGTTGATGTTGTTCAGTTGTGACAGAGATGAACTAACTCTGCTCGTTAATGACCAAGCTATTGACGGTGCCATTAAATGCCAACTGCAATAGGCAAATAATTTTGTCATATATTTAATTCAATTTCGCCCAGTGTCAATAAATAAATAAATAAAAAATAAGATAAATAATAAAAATTGCAGAGTAGGTAATTCTGTCGAGAATGTCACACAGATACACAAACACGTTGTAAGGGAATTGATTGGAAGCCACTTACTAATTTCCTTTAATTGAATGAGCCCATGTGCATTTTAGTGGCGATAAAACGGCAAAAGTTAACTCTTCCCTTAGCCTGAATAATCTGTAGTTGAATCGTCCACTAGACACAATCAAACAATCCTTTGATCATATTCTATTTCATTTTTCACACTAAATTAAATTAAATTGCAATGGAGCGCATGCTCCGATGGCAATTTCCCTAACACCCATCTTCCCCCTTTTCTGCATCCACATACATTTACCCTTTACAAATTTTAACTTTAAACTCTTTCAACAATGGCAAATTATTCATCATTTCTCTTGGCAACTTATTCAATCCCTGACTCTAAAACAATTAAATTTAAAACCTTTACCCCCTGGTTTTATTAGACTCAAACGGCTTACGTTTTTCTTAAAATACCGCACAAGTTTCTTATACAGTAAGGTATTAATTACTCTTTGCTGCTACCATCTTAATTATATGTAACCTTATGCTGAGTGAGTAACATCTATTCGGTAACTACATGAACCACATTCATATCATTCAGATTCTCTTCAGGCATTTATCTTACAGCACACAAAACACACGTAAACAAAAAATTCACACAAACACAAAAAAAAACAACATATAAACACAAAGACACATACGATTACGAAAATACACATATACACGAAAATACGCACAAACACAATTCTACAAACAAATACAAAAATACACACAATACAAAACACTCATAAACATAAAATACATAACTAAAAGACTAACTTAGTCCACAAACTGAAGGTTGGCTGGATCTTTCAGGAGGCCATGGCGTCATAGTTAGGACGGCCAGTTTTTTTCCTTCTGAGATCTACAGTTTAACGTGGAATCCGAACCACGGCACGGCCTGGCGTAGCTCATATGATCAAACACAACTCTTAAAAATTTCTTCCCCGACCTGGATTAGAACCCGGGACAAAGCAGTGAACATGGGAAAGCAAGCGCCTTAACCACTGAGCTACCGACATACCAATACAAAATTACACCCAAATGCAAAAATACACACAGAGAAACAATTTTCATACCGTCTTCGGTGAATACAAGCACATAAAGATTGTTTGAAATGTGATACAGAAATTATGCACGTTTATTGTATTATGCAATTTGGAGATTTGTGACGGGTGCTGACCTATGCTCAAGACGTTGTCAGTGATGAAGCCAAGCAGTATGGTTGGAGAGGCCCTCGGACCGAGCTATTGGTTAAGGTAATGGAAAGCTGATTTCTCTCCTCGCCTTACAAGGTACCTCCTGCTGCATAGCTTGCAGGACGCCACTTGCATTCCGACCCATGAGTGATCAATCGCTTTTAATGTTGTATCAACTGATAGGCCTTCTTCCCAAGACATTTCACCTGAATCACATTCAAATGGCAGTCCAACAGTGCTTTGCAATAGCTCGCACACATAACGCGTCGATCCTTGATGTTTCTTACTTGTACCTTGAAGACAGAAAAGTCTTAATATTAGAAATTCAAAAAGCTTCAAAGACAGAACACTCAGGAGAAAAATGGAGATGTGAAAATACCTCTACAATGAACGGACCGAGGATGAAAAATGCAGGTCTGATCTCCAGAAATGAAATTATCCAGTGATATATTCACTTTGTTACTGTACTGAAGAGAAAACTATTGGGTATATGTACGACAGTATCATCAACCTGTCTGCATACTCTATTGATTACCTATCACAACTCCACCTGAAATTTAAGTAACCCTATCCTAAGGAAAATATTCTTACTTTTTACTCCACTTTTAGGCACGATGTAGGGTTCCGTACCTTTTGGATGAAGGATGGATCCAATCATTTGACCGTACATCTATCTGCCACTCCCTCACAAATTCTGAATCCTTTAATGTAGATATTTGTAACTGTGTACTACTTTAGATCTTAGAACCCGATTCTTCTTCTTTTTATGAAGCTATGCCCGATTTCGGGCATAGGCGGTTACTATTGATGGTGTACCACTCGAGTGGAACAATCTCGGGTAGAAGGACTGGAGTGTTTCCCGCTACGTTCCCCAGTGTGTGTTAGTATATGTTATCGCATGTATGGACGACTGTGATAGTGTGTTTTTTGTTTTGTGTTGTACGAAATGAGAGGTAAAGAAGGGAGTGGGTGAAACCCGGTACCGGCCCATTCAGCTCTAATCTTCCGATAGACACATGTCTGACCGCCAGGCTTAACGTCCCCATTTGACGGACGAATCCCATCAACAGTGCCGAATGCCCTCTCTCCATACGCACTGCGGAGAGGTTTGAGATTCAACTCATATCTTTGGCGTATTCTGGTGATTAGGAATTGTGCTCCACTACCTCTTCTACTCTGCCGGCCAAGCCCTGATGAAATTTTCTTCCACCACCAGGATTCGAACAAGCTCACCCTGTCAGCGCCAAAGGAGTGGGCTTGATGGGATTATAATGGAACTTTGTAAAAATCATGGAGGTGAGTGGCCGGCCTTTTTCTAATTTTTATTATTTTTGTAAAGCTGCCGACTCTAAAAATGATTAAATTTTTCCCATTATTTCACAATTTCTACAATCTACCGGCGAAAATCCATACTAAATTTAATACCCCCTTATTTCCGAAACCACTGATCCGAAAATTCTTTCAAAATTACCGAGTGTGGTGGTTACGTTCTGGTCTCGCATTCGGGAGGACGCGGGTTCGAATTCTCATCCGGGCATCCAGATTTGGTTTAATGACCTCTAAGTCGACGAGGCGTAAAGCCATAAGCAAAAACAATAAATAAATATAATCTTTCAAAATTTGCTGTATATATTGCCTCCTAAAATTTACAGGAAAGCTTTAGAGATCTTCCTGGCGTTTATAGTTTTACTGTAGTACTTAAATGAGTAACTTTAACAAATTTCATATGTCAACAGACAATTTTTCCCAATTAAAGTATGTCATGAAAATATTTGTTAAAAAATTCTTCATAGACGCTCAACAATTTTTAACTGGATTTTTTTGCGTGTGTTTGATTTATATATACTGTACCATTTCGCAAAACGAATAATGGACTTAAATTAAAAATTACCTTTTTTTTATCTTTTTTTAGAAAAGTTAGTGAATTCAATTCAAAATATAACTTGTTTACAGAAGCCCAGTGCACGAGATTAGCTCTCGCTTGAATGATTATTGTTTTAAAAATCTGTATCTATAACCTTTGTGGTTATTATGTGTACCTATGTATTCGAGCTCTTTTCACACGAATAAACAAAAACGAGACTCAAGCGCAAAGACCAGTGTTTAAACTCAAGTCTACTTTAAGGGACTATTCATCAATAATGATTTCAAGGAACTTCGAAAAATCTAAGTATAAGCAACGTTAGTGCGGTTTCAAACAGTGTCATTAAGCTTTCCACATGTCCTTTGTTGTCAGTGGCTAAAGAAAAGATTGTGCGACAGATATTCTCAGTGGCAGTTCTGAGCACAGTGATAAACGTGACAATTTAGCGCATACAGCTGAAAATGATACAGCGGTGCGCTGAGCCACGCACAAGCCAGAAAAAATCAAGTCGGTAATTGACTTGGGAGATTATATCCAAAGATGAACACTGTTTTGCTGTGATCCAAAACCGAAACGAATGATACTAACGTACTGTTTTGAAAACGAGTATGAAAACTAAAATGATTGGAGAAGAGGAAATAATGATATCCCGGGTTATCAAAAACACCATAGTTACTTTCCCTTCAACCGAGAAGCATAGAAAGTTTGCAGAAAAACAAACCTAAAGTGGATCAAAATCAACTAAAAAATAATTTCTGAATGCTGTCAAAATTAAGTTTATATGATAGACATAAATTCCCACTAAATATATTTTTACCTAACTAATGTATATTCCATGAGCAAAACAAAACATAGGTTATTTGTAAAATAAGAAGCTCAGTGGTTAAGGAGCTATCTTTCAAAACTTCGAAGTGCGGTCGCCGATGGGGCCAGGACTTTTTAAGAGTTTGATCATACGAGCTATGCCAGCACATTCATTCCATAGTTCTATGTCCAAGAGTAAAGGAACTGGCCGTCCTACCTCCGATACAATAACTTCGGGAGGATCCAATCAACTTTAAGCTGTGGGCAAAGTTTATATAAAAAAAAAGGAAATAGAGAGTAGAATATAAAGTACTATGGAAAACTGAAAAAATTATTTTAAACAAAGTTTTGTTAAACAGACTAGGTTGGTCTGTTAGTAGAGGATGGTATAATTACGAGAAACGTTCATATTTTAACTACAATTAATTATTTACTGAAAAATATGTCAAATAATTAAATATTTAAATTTTCTCTGTATCTTACATATTCCTGAAAACAAAATCTCTCTGGCTGCACAGGTTTTCAGAAGTGACGTTGATAATGTTTTTATTCCCTTTTTCTTGACATATCCTAACCAAATCAGATTTCCGCTTTCTGTCGATTTCTAGTTTTCGTATGTAAGAAATTTAGTACTGATTCTTTGTTGCAGACTTCGGTGCGCTTTTAATCCAGAATCCTATGAAAAATTCTGGAATAACGACAATATCTTATGTTTAAACAACAATTATAGTGAACTTACATTAGTGTTAGTATACTCTTAACATTCCACTATTTTTTTAAAGCTTTGATTTTTCTCATATACATAAAGCATTATGAACTGAATCAAGGCTTGAGACCTGAGATGTCATACTATTTCATGTCCGCAACTGAAGACATCTCTTTGTAAACTTACTTATAGAATGATTTAAAAAAAAAAAGAAAAAAAAAAGAAAGTATGATTAAGTGCATTAACTGCAGATTTATTCCTTCCAAGGTTCAACAAATGGAAGGATGGCACACGTACAGTGGAAGCGAAGTGAGAGGGAGATAATAAAAAAAGGATGAGGAAATGTTTATTCCAAAGCAGAAAATAAAAAGAAGTGCAGAACCTACATACTACAATAGTGAGGTGAGAAGGTTAGAGAGGTTAGTGAGACGGGAACACAACAGAGTTAAGAGACAGAAAGGCAGTAGGGAATACTTAAACAACTGAACAAGCAATTAATAAAAGCAAACAGAGAAGCAAAGGGGAAGGTATCCAGACTATTGTACATAAGAACGGAGTTGAAGTAACTGAGGATTTTAAAATGGCAGAGATATTGAGTGACTGGTTTAATTAGACCACTAGGGATTCTCATCCTGTGATAGCAATGAATAAAGCAGAGTAGAGTCACCCTAAAAGTATAATCGAGGAAAGTACAAAATTTGAAATAGATTCTCAGGAAATTATGAAGAACCCCCCCCCCCCCCCACACACACACAAAAAAAAAAACGAAAAAAAAGAAACAAAAAAAAAAAAACGAGAGCGATAGTAGTACCGGTTCATAAAGGAGGAGTCACAAATAGAGTTGAAACTTACAGGCCATGACAGGCAAAATGATGGGTAGATTGGTATGCAACCCTAATCAAAGTGTTTTGCCAAACCTGTAAAAAAAACAAAAAACAAAAAAAAACAAAAAAAAAACAACAAAAAACAAAAAAAAACCAAAAAAAGCAAAAAAAACCTATATAGTGGCATGTCTGCACCGAAAGAAAAAAATCATCAAGAGATGCTGAGTTCATTAAAGCATACACTCAAAATGGTTTACAACAATTACTAAAATAACTTGTATGTTGATTTTTTGTTTTTTGTTTATTCTTACGCCTCGTTAACGTCTAGATCATTAGAAGCAGAAAGGTCGGGAGCAAGTAAAGAGAAGGAATTCGATCACGATCTTTTGAAGGAACCTACCAGGCATCCACCTAATGTGATTTGGTAATGTGAGGAAACCATGTAAACCGGAATCTGGATTGCTGGACGGGGATTCGAACCCGCGTCCTCCCGAATGTGGAGTCTCAGCGTTACCACTCACCCACTACGTGTGGTCGAGCACTGCCACCCGACCTATCACATCCATACATGTACTTAATCTTAATTGTACCAGGCTCGACTTGGCTGCAAGATTTCTACGTCCATCTATTATTTGATTGAAATGCTATTATTAATAGCAGAAAACGATTCTACCGGGTTGTCTGTCAAAATATTGCCACAAGTATTTTTAATTAAATTTTCAAATAAAAACATTTCAAAAAATTTCGTTCACTTTTTTTTTTGTTTTTCTTTTTTTTTTTTTTTTTTTTTTTAAATAAATATTAATTCATTTAAAAGGGAAACATGTGAAGAAGATAAAAAGTCTTGGTTGATTATGTAAAAGTAGCCGCAAGTAGAGGTTACCTGCTGCTTAAGTTAGCGCACACGTCTATCAGATGGTGTGGTGCGCTAATACTCTTTCGTTCTTACATACCTTTAACAGCTGGCAATCCCTAATTGCGGCTACTTTTACACAGAGAACCCAAACTTTTTATGTTATTTATATGTCTCTCTTTGAAATGAATTATAATTTGCTTAAAAAAAAAAAAGTGAACGAAATTTTTTGAAAATTTAATTAAAGATACTTTTTGATATATTTTGATAGGGAACCCGGCAGAATCGTATTCTGCTACTAATAATTACACATAAAAATTGCATTTCAATCAAATTACAGATGGGCGTACAAATGATGAAGCCGGATATTGGACTAGTAGTTTCCACCCTGCAGTGATAAATATTACTGCAACGTAAAATAGTTCTGTCACCTTGCTAGCCGATTATGCCCGAATATTATTTCGCTCTATAAGAAAATGTTTACTCACATCACTAAAATGTGACAAATCGTAAGGAATTTTTCGCCTGTAACGATGCCACTTGTCATGTTAAAAGGAAATGGCTTGAAACCCCATTCCTTTAAAAATAGAGCATAGCAACTTCTTCCTAAAATGCAGGTTAAAAAAATTCATATCCAGATCACTGGATGTAGACTTGTTTTGTTGTATGAATTATATCCGTAGCCGGGATGTTTCACTGTGTCTTCTTCACCACCTTTCCTCAACACCAGGGGTCAGCTGGCTTTGAGAACTTTTACTCATCATTGGCCTGACCAAATTTGGAGCTTTGGTTTTACTGCCGCAGGCACTTGCTGACGCCAATCATTCATTCCTGCCACCAGGTCGTACTATGTACTGATGGAGGAAGTGAAGTATTGCCATCTGTCCGCGAAAAACTAACTATATTCTGTGTGTGACAATTGTATTATTTTGTTTGTGAAATGTAGTTATTTATTTTATTTATTTATTTTGCGTATAATGCCATCTGTCCGCGAAAAACTAACTATATTCTGTGTGTGACAATTGTATTATTTTGTTTGTGAAATGTAGTTATTTATTTTATTTTTATTTATTTTGCGTATAATGCTATATGACATTTATAACATTCAACAACAATTATACTGTATTTAATGAAGAAAGTAAACACACATATATACACATAGTCCAGCGGACAATGCCCGCAGCCGGTCACTGAGACAGGATCTCCAGTCACAACCACTACAACGTGATGTCGAGGCGCTCCAACCAGGCCACCACCTACGGCGTGGTCAAATTGAAGTCTTCCAGACTACCAGGAAAGGCACGCAGTGGGCAGACCTGCACGATGTGTGATACAGTTTGTAAAACCTCACCGCAGTCACAGTACGGAGAATCTGCCCAACCCCAAGTGTGGAGAGTTGAAGCAGTTTTTCCCGTACCACATCTAATACGATTTAATTTGCACCAAATTGGCGGCGGTAAGTTGAATCCTGATAGTTTTGAGCAGCGGTTGGTAATTTGAACTATGTCCTGTGGTGTTGACGATGCCCATTCCGCTGTCCAGCTATCTGTAGGGCTGAAGGAGTTAGATGTTAGACTGACAGCCGTCTTCCAGGCAGCGCGACGTGACTTCAGCCGTGTTTTGTATTCCCTAATATCTCCATGGATGGGAAGAGCCTCATTATTTAGAATTCTCGACCATAGTTCAATTAGGACCTTTTACCTTCTGATATGAGGTGGTGGGATGTTGCTGAGCACCGGCAGCCACTGGATAGGTGTAGGTAGAAGCGAGCCAGTTAAGATGCGCATTGTTTGGGAAGTCCACCAACTGGGTGTGAGAGCTGTTAAGCCATACGCTGGAGTAGTATTCAGCTGTGCAGTAAACCAAGGCTAGGGCTGTTGTTCTTAATATATTTCCATCAGCTCCCCACGAAGTTCCTGCCGGCCGCTGAAGTAAATGGTTCCGACTTTTAAGTTTGGCAGCTATATTCTGATGGTGCCTTTTGTAGGTTAGGGATCTGTCTAATGTCACAATGTCAAAATGATGTGGCAGCAAAATGGAAAGGAGACAGCTATCAAATTAAGTTCCTTACGTAAGATATAAAAGAAATTATACAAGAGGAAACAAACTGTGACTTGATAGAACAAAGGAGATGTAATGCACCTCCTCAGCACCGTATTGACCCAAACAGGATTTGGGATTCACAGCCACCGGAAGCCGGTGGCGACCCTTCTGAAGACCCTGGACGGTCTTGGTCATTCCATGGGCCAGACCTCAAGGAATTCCGGAGGACGTGGATCCCACTGAAGATCTATCCTAGAAAAACTGACTTTTATTATGTAGTTAGCAGTAGCGTAATAAAATTTGTTATAAACTGGTGGTGGTGGATTAATTAAGGGGTTATGTTACTAATATTACTTTTCTTTTATTAAAAAATTAACCTAAATGTAGTCAAGCACTTAAGTTTTTGTAATAAAATGCCTATACTTACAACAGTACTCTAACTGTAAACAACAATTCACTTGATTTCGCCAGGTAGCGGAAATCTATGTAACAACTTAATCATATTATTGTAAATATGGCCTAATTTAGGTACTAGATGTTAGGCTGTAAAAAGTTGTAACAAATTAAAATAAAATAAAAACACCCAGGTATTTTTGGGTACTCTTACACTTCAGCATCTGGTCTCTGAACAGTATATTTAATGTAGTTTATGAGACGGAAATTGAAGCCATCCAGGCATTCGCGTTGATGGCTACGGAAAACATCCTAAAAATTCAGGACGGCCGGTATGGGGAAGAGTGGGGGGGGGGGGGCAGGGCTCATGCCAGGCCCCGTTGCATCGCTCAGATGCAGTCTACTCCACCTAAACGCACTAAAACACACTGGCTGCTGAATAGTTTATAGTGCATTTGACGGTAATTTATTACATGTAATTGAATTTATTTGTTTGGATATTACCTTTAAAGTATAATTTACTGTAATGGGTTCATGTGGTAAACCAGGTATTGTTGTGCCATAGGAATCTGTACATATACAAAACAATAGACCTGAAAAATCAAGAAACAAGGTTGAAATAAACTAATTTACTCCGCATATATTTTTGTAAACGGAACTCGTTTGTGGTATATCGCTTTCTCAGAATGTGTATTTGATCTTCAGTCGAAACAACCACAATGATGAATGGAAAACATTGGTTTTAGAGAAGTGACATGTGAGGAACGATCGATTTTGACATTCTCTCTGACGTGACCGCTGCAGATAAAACGTATCCTTTCGCAGTTGAGTGAGGATTATATCGACGGAGCCGCCATGCTTCCATTACTCCGGCACGCAACGCTCCACATATCACGCGCCGAATTTCGTCCCCTACACAGCTTCGTCAGCTATGCCACTGTGTGTATGAATTACCCCAAATGCCATTCCTCCCTTATTGGCCTACCCTCTAGTGGGATGAAACTATTTCTTTAAACTTCCACCAAACGTGGCCATTCGACGGGCTTTATTAAAGCAATTACAATTAATACAAAAACGGTAGTGGAATCTGAACGACGGAGGTGTTTTGGCGTTTTACACATTATACTGTGCCACAGGTGAAAGTCGGGTTAAGGGTCTACGAAAATCCCCATCGCGACAGGGATTTTAACCGGGGATCTTTCGTTCACCAGTCAAAGACCTTAACCACTGAGCCACCAGACCGCTGTAGATATACTGTTATCATTAGCATATAGGTGACCCGAACTCATAAGATTTTATCCATCCAAAAATCGACAAACGGGCCTATAGAAGTTTTCGCTTCAAAAACTAAAAATTTGACTTAGTCCACCACACGACGGTTGGCGTATCTTCCCGAAGGAGATGTGCCAAGCTATTGTGTCAGAGGCAGGAAGGCCAATTCCTTTCCTGAGGGGCCTATAGTTTAACGTAAAATCAGAACCATGGAACGTCCTGGCGTAGCTCATATAATCAAATACAGATCCTGCTCACCGCGGAATTTGAACCCACGACCGGTAAGAGAGGCAATCCGAAGTAACCGCTGAGCTTCCAGACCGCCTTGTTTTGAAGTTTACGTGTGATAAGCACTAGCAAAATGGAATAATAACTGTGGGGTTGTATGAAGAACGTTGACAGAAATTAAAGTGAGGAGGGGGAAAGAAGGATTTAGGTTTTTTGTAAATCAAACGTAAACACTATTTTTCTATTTGTTTTAAGTATACCTACGCAAAGTTCCATCAAAATCGGATAAAAACTGTGTGTTGCAAAAAGCGTCCAAAGAGCAAACCACACGAGCAACACGTCAGAGCATATAAGTGACACGAATTCATAGATTTATCCCCAGTCTACATCCCGCCTATAAAAGTTTTCACGTAAAAGAAAGAAAAGCAAACAAAAAATTTTAATGGCGTGAAGAGTTGCGATGTTTATTTTCACACTGTGAATCTGCTTTGGTCTTTATGTATTCTGTTTACCGCCCATTTCCCGTTGTGGAAGAAGTAGCGAAAAAACAGAGGCAGAACAGGATTTCACTGTAGAAAGGTATCCTTTTTTATGAGACAACTTATAATGCCGCTATTGGTATGCACGTTAAAAAAATTTCAGTAACCAACACTCTCGCTGCCGGTATACTGGTAACTGGGCTTTATCCCAGTTTACATTTATGAAAAAAATGTAATTTACGTTATAAGAATCTTGCCTACAATATATTGTTATAATGTGTTCTTGGGAGAAAGTAAAAATGAAAAATTCTTCATATCAACAGCGACTCAAACCACATATAAATATATCTTCTTAAAAACCAAGAATTTTTTCCCCGCTGATGGTCTGATGTTGCTTTTGGTTTCGTTCGAGATGAAACGTGCTGAATAATGCTGATCGTACTCGTTGGAAGGTCTTCTTTGATGGATGAAGTGTTTGCGTGCTACAGCCATGAAAAACCATTAACATCACCCAACAAGAACTCTCAAACTTCCGGCTGCTAAAAGCAATCACTGGAAATCTCGTCGGCTGCTTAATATATTATTTTTGGAAATAGGGTGTTCGACAGCTGGGAAATCGCTCAGAGTTTCTCAATAACGAATCCGTATCCGCTGAATGTGTGTCTAAATCTTTTATTCTATCCGACCGTCATTTATTTTTAGGAGGTTTTGAAGTAACACGTCTTAAACTTAGATTTCATATTTGTCAACAAAGAAAATAAAGAGTACTCACTTACACAATCAGTACCAATAGAAGACTAAGCTTGGTCGTTGCGTCACTGTGTCATCGTGACGTCACGCTGCCGGCCTTCGTTGGTGGACTACAACGGCCACAGATGCTTTTACCAACAAGACTAGAGGCTTTTTGAGTTATTTATTAATAGTTCAGTTTTGTTAAGCAGGAAACTATTATACAAAACACTGAAAGAAAAGTATGTATTGCGTTTAAATTAACATATATATTATTTTTATAAGGTTTTTTTTTTCACGAGCCATTTATCTCCGTGGAAAACTAACTGAAACCGTTAAATGACGATCATTTTAAGGATTAAGATTTCTGCTTTGTTAACATCATATATTAAGACAGGAATTTTTCAGAATTCGACAGTTAAAGGGAAAAAGTATCAATATTTCTACAACCCATTTTTGGGCCACGAGCCATTTATCTCCTATGATATTCAACCAATATTGAAAAATGAGGCAATATTATGATTATTTCGATACATATTTTTTTGTCACTAACTATTTATCTCCCTTGATATCTAACCGAAATAGATAAATGAGCTATCATATTAATGATTAAGGTCTGTGCTTTGGTCACATCATATCTCAAGAAAGGAATTTTTTGGAATTCGACACTTCAAGAGCAAAAGTATCATTATTTCCATAAAGTATTTTTTTTTTATCACGAGCCATCTGATATCTTACCTAAATCGATAAATGAGGTATCATTTAAAAGATTAAGGTCTCCACTCAGGCAAAATTATAAATTATTAACGAATTTTTTCTGAACCTGACCGTTTTTTTTTTTCTTTTAAACTAAACTTTATTAAAACATACACATGAAAACCAGCATAAATACTCAATCGAGAAATTAACAACAACAGTTCATTCCCCTTTTCGTTATAAACACACACCACCATTATTCTTAACCAATGTCCACCAAGCCCGAACAGGCGTCTCGAAACCAGAACCTGTTCCCACAAGTGTCACATCTATCGGTTGCCTTAAGATGTAAGCGGTGTAGCTTCTCAAAGGGCAAACGTAATAACCGTCGCGCGTATGAGACAGTTCAGAGCGAAGCAGTAGCACATATCACAGAGTTAATAATAAACTGCTTCACTGGCGTCGACTTTTGTTATGTACCTATTAAACTAAACAAATTAACAACTCAAACAAATGAGGCGGTTCTTCTTTCATTCTATTACAAACCCCCAACCTTACTATTCATTGTATCCGCGAAATTTTCGCAAGTGTCAACTAGTTAATTATTAATTGATTATTATTTATTTATATTAGTTCGATATAGACATTTTCAATCATTTTTTTCCCACAGATATGTAAACTAAGTGGTTTAATTTTCGAGCAGCAATGTTAACTTAAGATATGATTAGATTTAAATTTAGCCTGGGTCAGAATGACAACTAACATTTGCCGTTGCTGCAGAGGACACGAATAAATTTGCTAACGAGCGCTATGTCACTGAAAACATTATTTCGTGTGTATTAAATCCTCATTTATCGTGAACTATGTGGCCTAAACCTAGGTTAAAGCTAATATTACGTGGCATCGTTAGTTAAGATTTATTTTTCTTTGCTTTCACTGACGCAATATAACTTACGTTATTATTTCAGACGCAATTAAGTAGTTCCTACCGTATTGCGAAGTATCTTACAGTCGAAATATGAACCACATTACAAAATCAGGGTTATCAGCGTCATTTAAAAACAACTGTATTTAGTTAAGTCAATAGGAAGAAACGATTTCTCGGAATACTCTGATCAGCCCATAATTTTTGACGGGCATAGAAACTAGTATAAAACGGAAGTAACAAGTTGGGTACGTAATGGAAGTTTTTCTGCTAGACGGCAATAATTAACAAAAGAAAAATTCAAAATCCGTTTTACTTAATCGTTTTGAGTAATCGTTTCCCTGTCGTTACCTGTGGATCGGTTTTCGGAGTTGAAAGTTTGAAGTCCATCGAGTGCGGCACTGAACACCACGTTCGAGCTATCGTACAAATTTATTTTATTTATTTTTTTGTGCTCATTATAATCTAGCCAGCACGTTGGATATCTTGCTCTTATTTTCGAGATTATGATTTTTCTAGATTATATCCTTGCCGTCGAACAATATATCCAAAGAACTGTGGTACGTCACATAAAGGTTGGCCTCTCTATAACTTATGGTTTTTACATAACTTAGATATAGGTTCATGCTACCCACTATACTCTCTTTTTTTTATTTGCTTAACGTCTATCTAACAGCAAGGTCTTTAGAGACGGGAAAGGATGGGGGGGGGGGCAAGCGATGGGAAGGAATTCGGCCATGGCCTTTTGAAGGAAGCATTCCGGCATTTACCTGGAGTGATTTGGGAAACCATGGAAAACCCAAATCTGGATGCCCGGACGGGGATTCGAACCGCCGTCCTCCCGAATGCGAGGTCAGAACGCTAGCCGTTACACCACGACGCTCGGTCATTATACTCTTAATATTCTCCTATATGTTAATAACTAGAAAGGATCTATTCCTCAGCAGTCTTATGCTTTGGTTGTACCACAGGGCGTTAAAGTAGCTCCAGAAATATTGAATTTTTCAGGATTCTAGATATGATTTGTCTCTTTCTGCCACCATTGTTCCAAATGACATTCGGTGTTGTTACAGCATCTTTGGTGATCACTCCAGGCGAATGCCACGATGGTTCCTTCAAAATGGCTTGGCAGAATTCCTGCCCGTTCCTTGACTTCACTCCTTTCCTGCCTCTAATGATCTAACGAGGGTTAAAATCATACGGAAAAAAATATTGCTTTCATACTTTCTGGATACTTACAGTTAAAGTGGAAGTTTGGTCGCCAATATACTTTGGTTTTGTTCACATTTGATTCTGTGTTAGTATTATTACATTTTGTGTATTCGCAGTTTAGGGATAAATAAATTTGACATAATCTTTTGAGGATCGGAGGATGTTTCATTTACCAGATCGTTTTGTTGGTTATATTTTTCTTAATATTGATCCAATTGTATTTTCGAGTTTTTCTTTCTATTTTATTCCTGTGATTTGATGTGTTGTTTATAAATCTCTTTGTCTGCCTTGTTATAAAGTGCGCCTTTTTATTTTTGCGTAATTGGTTTCGAGGTGTTATTTTCTTATTTGTAGAAGAGTGAACATTATTGAAGCCGTGTCAAATGGTATTTCCTGAGGTTGATTTGCTTTCTTTTGATCATGTAATTTGTTGGATCCGTTAGTCATTTTTTACTGTCATTACGGTTCTTTTGATAAAGTCAGGGGCATCGTACGTTTACATTCCTATTCCAACTTTGTTTGGAGGTAGGGTCATTGTTTTGAATATTAAATTGATATTTTTATTGCCTGCATGCCACTAAGCCATTAGACCGCTCATTTGTTATGACTGTACGCCTTGTCGACGTCGAGGTCATTAGAGGCGACGAAGGACAGGGTGCTAGGAACGGGAAGAAATTCGGTCATGGCCTTTAGAACGAACCGTCCCGACAATAACCTGGAGTGATTTCTGGAAGCCATGGAAAAACGATTTCTTGTGCACTAGAATGGTGACATAATTCTGTTCTTTGGACAAATCTGGTATTTAAACACCTGGCAAGCGTCTATTTTGTTGTTGCGTTTAGTTAGACTGAATGGTGCCGCGTCTGAATGGAGCGCAGTGCTGGGAGAGTTGATCGCCCCGAGGAATGCTGATTCTGTCAGCAGATCAGCTCGGCGTATGGGGAACGTGAGAACCGCTGACTCGGTTTGTGCTGCCGCGGCACATCTTAAAGTGAAGCCTCGGCCCTGCTTGCCTCGTGTTAAACGTGTGGGCAACGACCTATCAGACGCAATGCACCGCGTTACCAAAGACCTCATCATCGGCGAGTAGCTAATAGCACAAATAAAAAAAACGTTTTAATAATACATCCATGTAGTACTGCAAATTCTCGAGACTGGTTTCAGCCGCGATAAAGAAAAAAGATAATAAATATTACTTAATGATTAGCAGGTGCACACGACTTTGTGTTTGTCAAGAATTTTGAAGGTTTTATTTTTTTGCACGGAACCTTAAATATTTCCAGCCTAAGTTACTCCCTGTTAAATCAGCTACCCGCCAGTGAAAGTCCCGTCAAAATCGGTTCACACACCAAATATGTCGCATATTAATTATTTATATACGTTAATAGCTGGAAAATCTGGGAAAAGCGTCGTATTCTAGTATATTTTAGTACATTCAAGAACATTTTATTACATTCTGGAAGATTTCAAAGATTTCTAGAACACTTCGTTCAAAATATGAAAACGTCCTAGGTCGACCATTTTCAACCACCTATTCTCCCACACCAACCAACATGAAACAATCAAAGTGTACAATAGAAAAACATTCTAGAACGTTCTAGAACATTCTAGTACATTCAAGAACATTCTAGCATATTCTAGAAGATTACAAAGTTTTTTTAGAACACATTGGTCGAAATATGAAAACGCTCTAGGTCGACCACTATCAACCACCATAACTCCCTCACCCCAATAGCTACCAACCTTCAACCACCATAGTGCACGATGTGAACTCGAGGCTACTACCACACACAAACACCAATAGTCTGCGGTAGGTAGCTGTGGCTGCAAAGTGAAATATAGGGTCATACACGTCTATTTTATATATATATACAGATTACGCCAATGCAACTGCACCTCAGTACCATAAATCAAGAACAGCTGCATTGGTATAGTCATTAAATAATATTTATTATTTTAACAAGCAACTGCAGAAGAAATGACCTACAATCATTATGTATAAAGAAGAAATAGGTTTTCTATTCCAGTAAACCTCCACATTATAATGATAACCCAGTTTCTTTGACCGAGCTTGGTGGGTGAGTGGTAACGCTCTAGCCTCGCATTCAGGAGGACGCGAATTCGAATCTTCGTCCGGCCATCCAGATTTAGGTTTTCTATGATCTCCCGAAATCTCTCCAGGAAAGTATCGGGACGGTTTCTTTATAAGTACATGGCTGAATTCCTTCCTATTCCTTTCTCTCAAACATAATTTGCCTCTAATGACATCAATGTAGACTAAGCGATAAGTCATAAACAGTGCAACATTGTCGACTGGTCTAATTCACGTTTCTATCTGAATCCTGTGATATAAGAAGACAGTTGTGAATATCCGATAAGATCATTTTATGTGAGACTGTAGGTTTTCTCGCTGTTCAATATGAATAAAATCTTCTAGCAGAGCTAGTCCGTCGATAAAACCACGACGTTTCGCCAATGTCAAGTGACTGACTTATTCCGAGGTAGTGTTTTATTGATGGAATAACTCGGCTAATGACCCGAGAAGATTTTATTCCAGTACATTTTATTTGAGGTAGGTAACCTTATTACTAGGAACAGTGTGATCTGGATGAAGACAGGAATATATTTATTTATTTTAATGGCTTTTAGCTTTACTGGTCATATAGCCAGCCATTTACAAAAGTTTCCATCGGCATGTTCAACAGCGTTTTCAACTAATTAATAATTTAAGAATATGCATTCCAATGGCACGAACAAAACGATAATGGGTAACTTACAACCAGCCATGTGTTAAAATTAATCATTATACAACTTAAATGGATACACATACAGGTAGATGCTATCGTGCGTTAAAATATAGAGTAAACATTGGAAAAGAATACACATGCTTTAAAAGAGACGGATTCAAGCTGCTTAAAGGGACCAATTTTTCACAAGGAAATCTCAAATAATTGTATTTCTATCTTTAAAATAGTCTTTAAGGCTCTGTGAATGTTTTTATAGCTAGACGATAGCAAAATAGTCGCCTGCATTATGTCTTGCGGCAAACTATAATTTTGGCAGGAAAAAAGTCGCCCGAAGCTGCATCTAAACAGTAGCATTGAGGCCTTTTCTAAGCCTTATTCAATTTACTCGTAAGTGACTATGGACGTTACCTTGATGGAATCGGCTTCTGGTGATGCATGCGATGTAACGCTCGTTAACGTTCCAGTTATTGGGGGGATGGTTGTAAACGGCCGCAGAGAGAAAGTTTTTCTTTCAACGAACTGCTCAACTGCGTCTGCCATAATTCCTTTGCTCGCTGTTTAATGGTCTGGCAGAATTCTGAGGATGGCAGTTTCATGTCTTCTTTCTGCCCCAATGGTTTTATTCACCCACCAGTCAATGTACTCACTAAACTTGATTCCCTTATGTGACAGGACCCACATGAAAATTGGTGTAATACCATTTAAGTTGCATGGAGACTATCGATTATTATAGTTTGAGGAGTCTTTTTTGGCTTTAGGCCTCGTCGACGTCGAGGTCATTAAAGGTTGGGAGCAAGGTACGGGATGAAATAGTGCCGTGGCCTTTTTGTAGGAACCATCCCGGTATTCGCCTGGGAAACCATGGAAAACCAAAAACTGTATGGCCGTACGGGTATTCGAACCCTCGTCTTCCAGAATGTAAGGGCAGAGCTTTACCCCTCACTCAGCACTCTCTGTTGATGGTGGGGTCTAGCAATCCGAAAGGCGTGGGTTCAAATCCAGCCATTCAAGTTTCGATTTTCCGTGGGTTGCCGTAATTAATGCCGGAAAACGCCAGGATTTTTCCTTCAAAAGACCATTTCCCTAATTCTTCCCCGCCTCTAACGACGTTGACGTCGACGAGGCGTGGTGAACAATCATTACGTTTCAGACTTACCGTATGCTCTTGTCAGCCTAGTTCGGTGTTGACAACACGCTTTAAGTCTTGACTGTCTCATAAATTATTGACTCCTACTGTTTCGTTGCCAATTTCATTCGGCTGGAAAACCTAAATATTTTATTTTATCTCAGTTCAATGAGAAGTAATTCATCAGACGTCTAATTTTAATAATTTACACAAACATATATAGAATGAAAATCTCTCTTGGCACACAAACTCAGGTCGTACTGAGGGCAATGTGACGTTCCCTTATTTTATAACTGCTGTGAGTCATCGTGGCGCCAAGCATTTCTTAAGAACTTTACAACAACTTAATGATATATTTTAGCGAACTCACCCTACGCTACAGATCACAGGAATAATTGTAGAAGCCATATTAGAAAAAGCACGTAGTTTCGTGATGTAGATATGCTCAGTTGTACTTTTTGTTATTCAGATTTTTCGCCTCGTCAACGTCGATGTCACTAGCGGCGGAAGAGGACAGGGGACAAGAAACAGAAAGGAATTCGGAATTTAGGAAGGGCCATCCCGCTATTTGCCAGGAGTGATTTCGGGAGACGATTGAATACTGAAATTTGGATGACAGACGGGAATTCGAACCCACGTCCTCCCGAATACCTGGCATGAGCGTTATCGCTCACCCACCATGTTCGGTCGGTTGTACTTAAATTTTTCTGCAGTCAATGTTGTCTGCCTTCTTTCGAGAGCAACTGGATACTGGAAAATATACCGATAATCAAAAATTACTCAAATATATCTTCTTTACTAGCATTTTTTTTTTTTAGTCTCTCGACTGATTTGATGTAATAATCTATTTCTGCCTATCTTGAACCAATCTCTTCATTTCAACAAATCCATTACAACCTTCGTCCTCAATTATCTGCTTCATATATTGTAACCTATGTCTTCCTCTGCGGCCCTTACCTTCAACTGTTCCCTCCACTAACAAATTAGCCAACTCACCATTCTGTCTCTTCTTTCTGAGAGACTTTACTGCAAATTTCTTTCCTCAATTTTATTTCGCGTTTTTTTCTGTCCATTTAATTTTCAGCATCCTTGATTCCTTCCCGTTCCTTGCCCTCATCCTGTCCCAGCCCTAATGATCTCGACGCCGACGAGACATAAAACCAAAGCTAAAAAGAAAACGTACCACCACATTTCAAATGCTTCAGTTTTCTTTTCCTTTTTTCTGGTATTTCCAAAGTACATGCTATATTATCATAAAGTGCTGTGCTCCACACATACAGTTGTAGCAAGTTCTTTCTTCGTCTCTTCCTCGCACTTTCCCAACATTAACGGTCTGCTGCCTGTGATGAGTTTTGGAGCTTTGATTTTAGGGCATCATGCCTTTGCTGACGCCAAGCATTATACCTACTGCCAGGTCGTACTATGTACTAATGGGCAAAGTGAAGTGTTGCCATTTGCACAGCTGGGAGAAAACCGTTAATCCGCTAATTAAAGAAGTTAACAAAATTGAAAAAAAATCTTTTAAATTAACGTAAAATGCCAAAACGGGCTTCTTAGCTTCCTTTAAATTGAGCTTCCGTTAATTTTAATCCATTACATTGGTTTTTAATGTCATTATGTCTGTTTGAATTGCGCGCGCTCCACGCTCGTACGTTCGGCGAGTAGAATGGCGAACAAATTAAGTAACGTGAAGTGCAAGTGCGAGTCTGATGCACGTATAACTGTTATGCCAGGCATCGCGTGGGTGTGAGCAGGGACGCTGGAGGTTTGTATTTTAAGTCTGCAAACCGGTGCTCACATTGATCGGTGACTGATTTTAAAATTTTAGGAACTTTACTTTATTACAACGAGTAAATAGCGTCACTCTTTAGTTTGTGTTAGTTTGGTATTTGTTAGTGAAATAAATTAAATTGGCGTTCATTACATCATGGAAATTGAAGATCTAGAATCTGTTAGTGAAAGCAGCATCGCTGGAAATAACAACGAGAAGATTAAAAAACTTTGGTCACATTGATGTGATTATATTGCTTTTAAATCTAGATAGGGAGAACAATTGACTTATGAAATAAAACTGTGTTTCTCTAAACCAGGGGTGGCCAACCCTAATGATCTTGCCGGCCACTTTGGAAGTGCATCATAACTCCGCGGACCGCTTATAAAATTATATATCCTCACTTCAGATATTTTTTTGGAGTGAAAAATTGAAACATGAGTTATTATTGTGTTTACTATTATTCTTACATGTAAACATAGATAATATATTAATAATGATACTAAACGCACATTGCAAAGAAATATATAACACTAAAATGTAGTATAAGAAATATTTTGTAAAAGTGTGATTAATCTCGAGGGCCGGAAAAATGTTCAAGGCGCGCGTTGGCTACCCCTGCTCTAAACAGTCAAGGCTCACTTTTCTAGTCTTAATTATCTAAAACATTTAGAAAGGATACATTCATACAAATAAATACAGTTTGAAAAAAAAGGCATGGTCAACTTGTGGGAAAAAGAAAACTGTTCCAACCATTCTGCAAGTGCGAACCGAATTTGCTAGTTTTCATAAAGAAATCCAAACTTGCATCAAGCATCACAGTACATAAGTCCTTGATATAGCGTGCAGTAACAGCTACTATACTACTTAAACATCAGTACAACTTTTGGATAGTTAACTTTCAACGAATTATTTTAACTTGAGCACTTAATTGTAACTATGTTCAGCATGTTAAGAGAATATTTTTTGTTTGTGAAATGTGTAGTTTTTGAGGCGGAGATTGGAGACCGTTCCCTCATACGCCTTGATGTCTGCGGAGAACCGCCTAAAAACCACAGTCAGGACGGCCCGTACACGTGGACCTGGGTTCGTGCCCGGTCCCGTTGTAGCTACACGATCCAGTGTGCAGGGCCCGAGCGCACTGAGCCACACTGACGGACCAACGTTCTTCCTCATTCTTCGACAAATATTTGAAAGTCAAAGATTGCCCTGTTTAAAGAGTGATTTTGACAGTGCTATTCTCCTTCTAACATCGTTCATGCATCAGCCGGCCGGAGGATTTTTTCTTCTTCGTTCGGGCTTTACTCCTCGTCGAATTTGAAGTCAATGTTATTACAAACGAGATAAGAAAAATATCTAGTATTAGTGAATTCATCAAAGAGGAAAGATTATGATGGTCCGGTCATGTCATGAGTAGAGGTGAGAAAGAGCCAATCAAGAAAGCTTGGTGAATGGGTTTGGGAGAAAAGATATCTGTAGGGAATCACAGGATAAGGTGGAAGGATCTAGTTAAGAAGGAACTCGTGAATAAAGAGGTAAAAGAAGAGGACACTGTTGACCGGAAAACGTTGAGGAAACTCATCAAGGTAGCCTGCCAAGGAACTCACTGAATGGCTCAAATGATAATAATTAACACAACTTCTGAACTGATTAACGAGTTCAATTAAATAACAAGACCGGTGATGCAACTTTTATCGAGCTGATTTTATTTCGGTGAATCCTTCGTAACAAAACACGGATAGGGATCAACTTCATCCAGAGATACTAAAGCACATTACACAGCTTCAACGAATAAAAGCTGTTGAACTAATCTTAAAAAGCATCCTTGCAATCTTTCAGAGAAAATTTCCAAAACTCTGCAAGTTTAAATAGTAGCTAGAGAAATATCGAGAAGACAATAAACTGTGCCACCCGACGATTCTCGAGCGATAACAATCTTACTGACATTAAAAATCTTACGAAAACGATTACAACTTGTACAAAATCACTCAGAATCATTAGGAAATACCTTAAAATGGAAATTAAAGCTATTCACATGCATTTATACTAATATTATAAATGCGAAAGTAACTCTGCCTGTCTGTTACGTTTCTAGGGCTATACGGCTAATCCGATCGTGATGAAATTAAGCAAGAAGATGCGATTTGGCTTTAGGATGAACATAGGCTATTTCTTTTTCTGCGTAAATAGTACATATTGTAATGTAATTTTGAGAAATTACAGAAACGACGATAGATAGACACTTAGAGTGTGTAAGACTCTGTGGTATTATTATTATTATTACTCCGCGATTCACCAAAAGTGTGTGGCGGAGGGTGCATTGCACCTATCGAAAAGGGTTAAGGTTTGGAAAGGTTATAAGGGATGTGGCAGGAGGCGCCCATGGGCTATTGCGAGGAACCATCCCCGCATTCGCGTGGAGTGATCTGGTAAAACCATGGGAAACCCAGATCAGGATGGCTGGAGTGCTATATCGAAAGCTACTCCTGTCGGATTTTATGTTTACTCGCCCGGTTCTATTCCATTCCCTAATCGCTCGTGGGAAAAATGAGTACAGAAATGAATCGGTTCTGGCCCTGATTTCTCTTATCTTATTTTCGCGGTCATTTCGAGATATGAATGTTGCTGGTAGCAATATTTGCTGGCTGTTACCGTATGCTGGCTGGTAGCTCATTGGTTAATGCGTTTGCTTACTAGTGTTTGGACCGTGGTCTCCAAGTCAAATACTGATGGAGGAAAAGTTTTTTAAAGCTTTTCTTTGTTTTTTGGATATACTTTGTAACTGTAGGAAGGACACAGCACATTTTTTTCGGTATAAATAACAGTTTTACTCACGAAGTTTTGAGAACTTACCGAATGGTGACAGACAGACGGATGCGTGTGTTAGTATGTAATGTTACGTCGGTTGCTCAAGCTGTGCTTCTGGCGCAGTCTTTTAGTGTATGATTTGTTAGTAAATTTCTTTTAGAAACACAAATTATTTAGTATAGATGTCGATTTGCTCCGCACAGTACTATTACTTTGTGTCTGCCTAAAAGTTTCTGGCACCAGTTTATTTTGTCTTCTTTTCTGACATACCCTGCGTGCGTAAACCTGGCCTAAGGTGTAGATCTGGAAGAACACGAACAGCTAAAGTTATTAGAACCCATGAATCTGATCCTCATGCTCAAGATAGAAGAAGAGACCACGTTAAAATAAAGCTGCCCTCACTTAACCCCCGTTCCTTCCCCATATCCCCGCACCTTCATTTGTTTTTCTGTTTTTAAATAGGTTGGAAATTGATTCTCTTTATGAGACAGATTCGACGGTAGAATTATATAGTGATGGCTTTCCTGTCATATTATGTCGACTCGGTGTTGTTTGGGGACAAATCTTACGTTACTAACAGCTTTCTATATCCGATTTTGGCAATTAAATTCTAAGTCCACGCGTACGAAGTCGCGGGTAACATCTAGTTTAAACACTGACAACTTAAAACACTCCAAATAACTGAAAATCGTCATCAAAACACCATGGCTCATACCATGTGTATAATAACAAGCATTCAATTAATATTTCACACATTATACTTGTTCTAATCATATTTATAACATCATTTACAGTGTATGCTCCCATAAAAGCAATATTCGTTGACATGAAAATTTATAAAAATGAATAATTAATCAACTTTTATCTCTTTGTATTTAATTCCTAAGATTCATAAAGGGCAATTTGTGGACTGTTACCAGTCGATCAATAATGTTGAGAAAAGGTGGAAAAGAAGAACAGGATAGGGGAAGGAGGCAAGGAATTATAAAGAAATTATAAAGAATTTGTCGATAGTCTTTTACCGGAGGAAAGTCTCATTGAGCTCCTGTCTTGGAGACGCGCGTCTCGTGATTGCGTTGCGTGTCGGGGACGTTGCCCGTCGTCTGTCCGCCTTCTGGTCTGCCGGCCAGGCGACCCTCATTAGTTTCCTCCTCCGTGCTCCAGCTAACACAACGCTTTCCACTCGCGATAATGCGCGGTCCACGCATCGTCATTACAGCAGCGCGCGGAACCGTCCTTCTTCCTGGTCTCCAGCGGAGAGATCCAGCACTCAACCTCAACTCCATTACAGAGGCGTAACGCTCGGACCTGCTGTTCATGATGACGTAAGGTATAAATTATTACAACAGAGGAGAGCTGATACAACTCCTCAACACCTGGTTGATGCCTAGAGGAGGTAGGATCAACAGCTTCGCCGGAAGCTAGTAGTGACGCTCTGAAGACCCTAACTCGACCAGGTCATTCCAGAAAAACTCATCTGATGGGCCCGAGCTCTAGATCCTGTTGTAGATCTTTCCTCAGACAGTGGCTGTAGTCTATACTAATAAAAGACTAACTTTTGTCATCGTGTAGCCGCGTCCGTAACGCTGACGAAACACGCCAGGCCTTCATTACCGGGCTAATTACGGCCAGGGATGTTACTGCAAAATTAAGATTATGGTTGTTATTTAATAACAACTCCATTTACCTGAGCAATCACGAAGAAATGAATTTCCGGACACTGAAAAAGTACATATTGCGTTTAAATTTACATATTAACTATAAGTTCTTCACCAGCACCTTTTCTCAACATTTTTCATTCCTCATTGGCATGTTCGAATTTTGAGTTTAGGTTTTATCGCCACCTGCCCTTGCTGCCGCCAAGCATTTTATGCCTACGGCCGGGTAGTAATACATACCAATGGAGGAAGTGAAGTGTTGGCATTGTCTGTGAAATGTGTAACTATGTTCTGTATGTGGTAAGTGTATTTTTTGTTTGTGAAATGTGTAGTTTATGAGGCGGAGATTGGAGAACATCCAGGCATTAGCCTTGGTGGCTGCGGAAAACAGTCCAAAAACTGTAGTCAGGAAGGTCGGTAAGCGGGAATCAGGACTCCAACCTGGTCACGTTGTATCTCCCTGATCCAGCGTGCAGCGATTCAACCGGCTAAGCAAAATGGCGGGTTAAATTACTTATTAGTCTCTTTTTGTTCAGTCGATGTAGATGTTCTCTTATACTCTCTGTCCAGAGATGTCGCTTTAAACTAATAATGATGCATGCTAAGTGATTGTGTCAGAGATAGGACGACCAGTTTCAATCCACTCGGACCTACAGAGATTTGAGATTCTACCAAATTTCTTTGTAGACATATTTCTGTCGCAATCAAGAATCTCAACTTCTTTCAGCCCAATGACCAGAGAAATGTTAAAAATAGTTTTACGAACCACTATCCCATATAACCGTGGTTCGGATTCAACATTAAACGGTAGGTCCCAGAGGATTGGAACTGGCCGTCCTACCTCTGACACAATCACTTAGCATGCATCCTTATTAATTTAATCAGCGACATCTCTGGACAGAGATTATAAGAGAACATCCACATCGACTGAATATTAATGAATAAAAAGCGACTAATAAGTAATTTAACCCGCCATTTTGCTTAGCCGATTAAGGCGCTGAACGCTGGATCGTGGAGATACAACGTGACCAGGTTTTAGTCCTGATTTCTGCTTACCGACCGTCCTGACTGTAGTTTTTGAACGGTTTTCTGAGAAAAAAAAAAAATCTTAAAAATTCAATTTCCGTAAATTAGCTATTTATATTATCACCTAATCTAATCTTCTCCTGTCTTAATTAAGTTCACTAACAACCATTTACCGTCTTTCATCTATATTTCTAAGATTTTTAATAAATAGTCTTAATATTATTCTTTAACATTCAGTTAATTGTCTGTTCCAGACAATTGCTAGAGGTCTAATGCTCTGACGCGAATCGTACCCGGCATCTTCAGTCATTGAAATTGTATTGCGGGACCATTGAGTCACCTGTTCCACCAATGTTACAGATATTTTAAGAAGAGTATTTATATTGAGCGGCCTGGTAGTTCAGTGAATAAGACGCGCCCATTATAAATTTCGGGTTACAGATTCGAATCTCGGTACTGAGCAGGAAGGGTGACCAGCAACGAATCCCCGCCCGGCCATCCAGATTTCAATTTTCCATGGTTTCCCGATATCACTTCAGGCAATTGCCAGTATGGTTCCTTCAAAAGGCTATGGGCAAATTCCTCACAGTTTCTTGCCCCCAGTCCTATCCCGACTCAAATGAAGTCAACTGCAACGAGGCGAAATGCCATAATAAAAATAAAAAAAAATTCCAGTGTGATCAGAAATTTATACGGGATGCTTTCTTCATTTGACTTAAGCCAGAGCTCGGATTCCAAGTTAAGCTAAAGATCCCCGGACAAAGAAACTGTCGGTCCTACTTCTCACATACTGACTTGCTACGTCAGCTTTTGGAGGCTCCAATTAAGTTAAGTTTTATTTTAACTGTGTTTTTATCCGTGGCACTAGTTTAAACGCCCGGGCATACCTGTGGTGAAGGAATTTGTCCTGGAAACGTTTCTGAAGATAGACTAAAAACGATTAATTATTATATTTTTATCGATATTTTTCTTAATATTAGTAAATTTTCTCTGATTAGATTCTCTGAGTATTTGGTTCGGATGTTTTTAAATAACTCCATTTGAATTTATTTGACGTAAATTTCTGTTGTTACGAAAAAATTTCTAAGTAAAGTACAATTTCAATAACGAATAAATATCATTAGTCTAATTGATATGTTTCGTGAATACTTACGGTTCGTGTAAAATTTATCTGGATTTTAATCAACTTCCCTGTTTGTTATCTTCTGTAAAAAAAGTTCTTAGGCTATGTTGTCACTTGGTTTCAGTAACTGCTACAGAGAATAACCCGTGAAACTTCAATTTAAACGAGCGTCACATTATATTTTTTTATATCTCTGCTTCGCATTATAACTTTTATCTATGGTTCACAACAGACAATTATCTTCAGCTCTCATCGCATTTACGCTTTATTTGAACGACCTAAGTGCAAATAAAATCAAATTCAATTATTTATTTGAAATTTACATTTCTTTTTACAGTTTAAACATAAATAAAATCAGTACAGTTATTCACTTGAATTTTGCTAATAAGCCAAGCAGCGCTGTGGTGGCAGACAGTGTAACTGACACTTCGGGCACTATCGGGTCTCGCCGTAAATGACCGACGCATCGAGGTAAGGTCTCCAGGCTCAAAGCATTTTATTAAAGAGGATTAGTGGATGGAAATCAGTGTATGTATTTTGATTTCTACTATCAAATTACTGTATTTTCTGAGATACGGAAATCTTTTAACGGGACATACCCAGCGTATTGAGAACGATGGTAAAACACAGATCTCGAGCTTGAAATACAAAGGACAACCGCTGTGGCGGAAGGAAGACAAGATTATTACACGTCAAGCCACCAAGAGGTGGTCTTGTCCATTCTTGTGTCCAGTCGTGAGTTGTGTACAATTTGGGTACACCGGGCTGGGAGAGTACAGTGTATCGGGGACAGCCGCTACGTAGGCTGGCGTGACTGAAGACCACTGTCAGTCAACTCCCAGCACCAATCACTGTCCTCAGACTGGAAACGGGACCGCCGCAGTCCAGAGGAAGAGAAACGTCCTGACAGTGCATGCAACAGCTCCAGGTGGGAGGGACCCAGGAGATGTCATGTATCCCGTACACAGCTGTCTATTATCGACTCCTTACACCCCCCCTCCCCCAAGCGTGGTGTTATACTGGGAATAAACATAACACTTGTCGCAAAAAATAAAAATCAAGCAACGGAAAAAGACTAGAAATGATCCAGTGAGAAGAAAATAATAGATAACGAGAAGGTGAAGGGGTACAGGCGGAAGAAAGAACCACAAAGGACGAATCATTAAAAATTGCATGTGTTCTTTAAAAGAACCTAACGGGGAAAGAAGAAGAAGATAAGGGACAGCTAAAACTTGATGTCTGAAGTAAAAATAATCAATGAAAGTGGGTTTACAAAATTCCTGGATGTACATGTAGATCGGAATTTGAACTGGAATCCACATATTCAGAAACTTCCTAAAAATCTTGAACTTTTTGTTGAGAATAATACCTGGAATAGCTAATACAGAAACGAGGAAGCTGGTATTTTTTCACTCCCTCCTTCTGAGTAAATTCTTCACAAGCACAGAAGACATTTAAGTCACAATATCACGCCGTAGAATTATTTGCGTAATAAATCCACGGCGAACATTCAGAAGTCTAAAGAAAATTATGCCTACCTCTTACAATGACCACGCAGTACATATAATCCTAAAAGTCTTTTGTAGTAAAAAATCCCAAACATTAAGAATAAACATAAGACTTGTTACGAAAATAAAATCAAACACGTCACTAGTGAAAAAAAAAAAAAAAAATGGAGATAAGCTTAAATGTGAATAAAACAGTATTCGACGGAAAAAACGTTGGTATCAGTATTTAGGACGAAAAAGTGTAGGTATAATCTTACTTTAGTGACCCATATGGTGGTCGTTCCGCAGCAGAATGTAGAAATAAATTCTGTATTTCTGAAAAATGATTGTACGAATGATCCATCACCGACAGAAGGGTCGGGGTATGGATAAAAAGGAGCATTAATACTTAGACCTAGGTTTCAAACATACCGTTTACATGGGAATAAACAGAGCAGCTTTTTGAAGTAATAATAAATCGTGTTGTAAGGGTCGCCGGTTCAATCCCAGCTGAGGGTATAATTGTTTTTGTTGAAGTGTTGTATTGACTCTTGCCCTGGTTACGCGAAATAATTTTAAATGTTGTGAGTGCTATAAAAACCTCATAGGATTTTCAGCGTGACCATGGCGTTAGAATGCCGTTAAAAACGATTAGGTATTTAAAATGTTTTACGTAGATAATATTCCTCTTTACACAAGAACGAAAGAGACAATTTGTTAATTGATGCCGATTTTATAAAATATTCTGAAACAACCAGAAAATGATATTTAAAATTCAACTCCTACATTTTGAATTCCCCATTGGAAATTGATGAAACAAAACTACACGATACACTTAGTTGTAAAGAAGACGATTACTAAATTAAGAAGTTTGAAATTAGAACTCCTAAGGAGGTCATTCTAGATGTTTCATTACCTTATTACCGAATACCTGACTGAAACTAA
Organism: Vandiemenella viatica; assembly: GCA_031002005.1. NCBI lineage: Eukaryota > Metazoa > Arthropoda > Insecta > Orthoptera > Morabidae > Vandiemenella > Vandiemenella viatica. The sequence goes on from CM061919.1 coordinate 245,640,331, forward strand.
CGGTTGAGCGAGAAATTCTACTGGCAGTTGTATGATCTTTAGTCCGAATGGTGAGTATGATAGTATTGCACATAACATCGTTCGAGAGGAATGTCGAAGTACCAAGTGCTTGTTTATATGTACAACAACAAGTAAATATGTTTGCGTTTAAGAGCGTGCGGGTGAGTGTGTGCGTGGGTGTGAGTGTATGTATGAATGTATGTGTAGGGGGGGGGGGGGGAAGGGGATGGAGGGTGCTTGCGCATATATGAAAGATAAATGTACAAACAAAATAAAATAAAATATGGCAAATAATATGAAAAATAAAAAGTCAAACCAACAAGCGCAATAAGAAATGAAAATACCAAACCGAAAAATGTACACCGGAAACAATAGTACTTCTATTCTGAAGTGTGAATGTATGTATGTATGTATGTGTGTGTGTGTTTGTGTGTGTGTGTGTGTGTGTGCGCGCGTGAGGGGAAGGAGGGTGCTTGCGCATATATGAAAGATATGTGTACAAACAAAATAAAATAAAAGATGGCAAAAAGTATGAAAAATCAATAGTCAAACCACCAGGCACTGTAAGAAATGAAAATACCAAACCGAAAAATGTGCATCCGAAACAGTAGTACTTCTATTCTGAATTCCTGATCTCAAGGGCACAGGGAGAGCAAACGAGCTCTCGGGTATAGCCCTCTCACTTACAGTGAGTTCCCACGGCCTGTGCATATGCCAGCCGCGCCGGTATAGGTATGAATAGCGGGCTGAGGGAAGGGAGCCGCCTCTGCTGGCATTGGTGAAGCGTCTCTATCCGTCACCCAATCGGTAAACATTAAACGCCCGGGTAGCTGAAACGACACTATTTATTTATTTTCCCATATACAACATAGCCCAGCACCTAGTATCTAATCTGGGCCCTTATTTCCATTCTTTTACATTTACATATATTTCTTTCTTATATATATATATAACGTATTATAAACAATGAATGCAAGAAAATTTTATTCAATTTCCAATATCTATTACATCCATTGTTATTGAACACAATGGGTACCACACCACTACTACATCTACTACTACTGCTATTGTCCCTAATATAACTAATAACATTACTACTACTACTATTAATACCATTACGACTACTACTATTACCACCACCAATTGTCACAGCCGCATTTCGGTCCAGTAATGTTCATTTTTCTTGGTAATGAGTGC
>CM061919.1:245642527-245798142 GCA_031002005.1 Vandiemenella viatica
GATCACACTATCAACTTACAAAATATACGTAATGTTCACGGTGTCGTCACAAATTCCAGAAAAATTTCTCACTACGGTACTAAAGCACTCTAATATTATTGTTCTCACATTCATAATTTTCAGTTTTATAAAAATGATTTTGGTATGTCATTTGATAATAAAATCAGTTTCCCGCCATGTTGGCTGAGTTGGTTGCGGCAACGTGATGATGTCCGGCGCTGACACGGGGTTAGTTGGTTAGTCCTGGTGGTAGACGAAATTTCCATCATCAGGACTTGGCCGGCTGGGTGGCAATGGTGGTGGTTCATAATTCCTAGTCGCAAGATTGTGCAGCAAAGTCCACCTCTCCACAATGCGTATGGAGTGAGGGCATGCGACACTGTTGGAGATCGGGACGTTAACCCTGGCGGCCATCTGTGTCTTTCGGAAGAGTGGGCCTAAATGGGCCGGCATTGGATCTCACTCTCTCCCTTCTTTCATCTCGCATCCACAATACAAACAACATTCTACACTGAACACATAGAATATCAATGTCATCCGCACTTACTATTACACATACGAACACTGTCACACTTGGGGAAACTACAGTCAACCACAGCAGTTCATCTTCACAGACATTCCCACTGAGGTGTAAACATTCCCCATGGTAAACGCCAAATGAAAGGCGTTCAAAGCAGAAGAAGAATCCGAGAAGTCAGTTGGACGAAATATAGTCATGATGTGATAGGAAAAAGTTTCGAGGCACTTCATTTACTGGTGGAGGGTGTGCCAGAGAATTAAAGGATCTCAGATACAAACCACTGGTCCTGCTGTATCTTGCTAAGGGTAAAATGGTATGGGGATCATGTTATTGGTATCAAATACAACAGTGAAGGGAGTTGACAGTAAGGTAGGCAAATATATTCGCGGGAATTACCGTAGAAAGCAGTAACTGATAGGAGGAATTGAACTGAGAATAATCAAAAGACAAGTGATGGAGAAGGGCTTGTGTGGTCGTAATATCCAAGTGATAGAGTTTTTACTAGCTGCGCATTCCGTCCCTATTTTAGCTGCTTTAACCTAACCAGGTAATCCTACTGGGTATAGGGGACCTACAGTTTAAAACTAGAATTCGTACCATGGAAGAGCTCAGGCGTACTTCACATTACACATCAAGATCTGCCAGAAGTTAAGGTCGGGTTAAAGGCTCCTGAAAATGACCGTCGAGACAGGAATTCGAACCGGGTACCTTTCGATCTCAGGTTAAACACCTTAGCCACGTTTTTTTAATCTGATAAACACGTACAGAATTACTGTTTCACGCAGTCATTCTAAAATTCTTAAATTATTAATTAGCGTAAACCTTATGCCGTCTTCTTCCAGTTCGTAGTAAGCTTCTTGGTTGCATGCTGCTCCCGTATGGACAGAAACCATGTATCTCATCAAAGCAAAACGAGGCATCAGACCGAGGTGTGTATATGTAGCAGAGTGTATATGGTTTTGTCTGTTTTTTCTTTGTTTATTTTTAAATGGCTCATTTCCTCGGTTCAAGACAATGGGTGAACTGCATAGAGAGTAAGATCTTTTTAAACAACTTTCTAAACGAATATTTTTCATTCAGTTATAATTTTTTAATCAATTTTCACTCGACATTTTTGTACATCAACTTTTTTTCTTTTTTTAAAAAAGCTTATTATTTCATCTGACGTTTAAATTTTTTTATATGACTATACATTTATTAATATTTCCTTTTCAAACTTTCGTTTCAATTACAATTTTACTCCATAAGTTTCATATTCATGGTTTCTATCTTCGACACGTTGATTCCTCAGATTCCTACAAGGCGTTTGCAATAATGCAAACGTTGGTGATGAGGACTGGGCGGATATTGGGCTAAGGATACAGAAGGGAAGAGATAGCCCCTAGTAGGGCCTTTGGATAATATGGTTATAGTGGGTAGTATCACCTACCCGGGGAATTCAGTGGGAAAGGGCATTGTTTTATATATAATAGAATTCTTAGTGACAGAGTTAGAAGATCGACTCAATAACATTACAGAATTAGATGTGTATAGCAACTTGACTGATGAACTTGATTTGGAGAAATTGTTGAATCAGTTCACTTCCAAAACAGGAATTGGAGAGGATGCAGATAAGGGATGCTAGATTTGTCTCTGAAATTACCGCAGAACAGATTCGGTAACAGATATGATAATAGAGCAGGAATGGGATTCATGGCAAGACAGGAGGACGGGTAAGAGAGTCTTGGGGGCGTACAAGGCGTATATTGGTAATGAGGCGTGAAATGATGTTGGTGTAAGAATTAAAAACAGTGCATGGGAGGGAAAAGATGACCATGACCACTCGATTTCAGGCACAAGAGTGTGGGAAGATTTTCTTTCGTATGTAAGGGGGTCAGGATTGGAAGAAGATACCAAGAGAATTGATGAATAATTTACCAAGAACGTTGAAATTGAAAGAGAAAAACAGTAGGTGGGTACAGGAAAGGGGGAACTGGGTGTGTAGGGAATTTGCCACCGGAGCGTGCGTTCCATCGCAATTAAATTAAAGTAAAAGAATGTAGAGAAAGAATTTTGCGTAGTATTCATGTTGGCATGTAGGCAAATTGCCTGTGGGGTATAAGCTCTGTCGCAATTAATTAACGCTGGTTTGAAACTTCTGACCACAAGAAAACAACTGGGTGCGACGAATCGGGCCTTCCCGACCATTGAAGTATGGAGATTCTATAAGAGCAATTAAAACGTCGCCAGTGGACCGTGCAGACAGTGTCTCCTCTGACAACAAGTGTTTCTTGCCGTTGTTCCTTTGTCGCCAGTGGCGGCAACATCTGCAGCGCTGCCTGCGGCTCCAGGAATGTTCCTTTGTCATCTCGTCGGCCAGTTAGCGTTTTACCCACGCAGTCCGTCGTTACGATATGCATATGAAAGAGCAGAACAGGTGGGATTAATGAGGAGTCACCGCAGCAGCCGTGGGAGGGACGCACAATGAGATGCGCAGCGCAGTGTAATTAGGCAGGACCGGATCCCCGCTCCCAGGAACGGACGCTGCTCAGAAAAACGACTCGCCGCAGACGCAATTTCAGAGATCCGCCGTGGTTATAACGTCTGGGAGCCACATAATGCGGCGATAAATGGAGTCTTACTCAAGGGCGTCCGACGTCACCAGACAAAACACAGTAAAAATACCTGCGGGCGAAGGAGACACGATGACGCACCTAAAATGTTATGGAGCACTTCCGATGTTGAAGTCCCCAATAAATCGATAAAATAAAGTAAAACAGTATTGTTTTACTCATAATCATCATCTTCATCATTCTTCAACTCTAGTCTCCCTGGTGCTTGTCACAAGCACTAACCACTTCGTCCATGAATAGTTGATTTTCATGAATCAAACCCTAAGTCTTCTACATCCTTCTTGATTTGTTCCCACACGTCTTTTACCTTGGATGTTCATATTAAAGTAGGCCTTTGTTCTTCTTACTTCCTCCATCCTTTGCACATGTCCATATTTCCTCATATTGTCACACTGATGTTTATACCGGCTTCTGCACGATTAATTTCATACCTCATTTTTGTTTTTCTCATATAAGAAACAAATCTCTGTGAAGATTATGAGGTTAACACCTGCACTATAAATAATTATTATTATGTTTGTTCACCTTCAGTTATTTTCGTTGTATTTGTTCCTTATAAGGGAGCTCACCTATTCTCATATCCTCGTAAGTAGAAATAGATCACGTGAAGGAGAGCCTAAAAAAAAAGGTAACATATTTATTTTCTTCACTTGTTCAAGGCTGTGTCAGTTTGGCAGAAAATCCTTTGACCTCTCACCTGTATTTAGTGTAGAGAATTGTCAAATTACTCTATTTTTTTTTTTTTTTTTAAATTAACAATAGCAAAGTCTGGACTATCCAGTCAAAGAATTGTGGAAGATTCAGTACTAATTAATTTTCAATTAAAGTTACGTGCTCTGTCATCAATAAGGTCGTTAGAGTTGATAGATGGTTGTCGACAAGTAACGGAAAGGAATTATACGTGGTCATTCACTGGAACCATACAGATTAATTAATTTTAATTTCGTTTGAGATGGAGCATACATGCTCCAGTGACATGGGCCCTGCGCCCTCAACTACAAATTAACACTCAAGAGGACGTGGTGTTCAATGAGACTGTCAGGTTGGTAAGCGTGTGAATGACACCAACGCCTACACAAAAAGTATATGCACTGGCGGGAATAGCACCACCGGATATAGGTCCGAAAGTGGCAGCAGAGAACGAGAAGCTCAAACAAGAGACTGAAAACACCCAATGTACAGTCAAACCTTGGCGGCACCACGCCTCCGCTAACGGAGAAGTATCTTAAAGTGCAACAAAATCTTCTCGGGTGTCCAGCCGGATGGTGGTGTAAAAACACGACGTTTCGACAGCTGACTCTGCTGTCTTCATCAGGTATCTTGTACTTGTTCTCAGTCGACTGTCTCTGCCTATCGACCAACCAGAGCGAGTGGGCCTTCCAGCTGAAGGTATAAAGGAGGTTCGATGGGCGACCAAGCCAGTCGAGGCAGAGACAGTCGACTGAGAAAAAGTACCAGATACCTGATGAAGACAGCAGAGTCAACTGTCGAAACGTCGTATTCTTACACCACCATCCGGCTGGACACCCGAGAAGAATTTGTTGCATCGATACGCCGGGAAAGTCTCCACTCACATATCTTAAAGGGGCTTCCCATGGCCCGTGTATTTGTCGGCTACGCCGATCTATCAATGAACAGCGGCCTTGGGAAGGGTCCCACCTCTGCTGGCAGGGATGGCGAGCCTCTGTCCGTCGCCCAGTCGTTAAATATCAAACCCAGGGTGGCTGAAACGACACTAGGCAACGTGGTGGGGAGGTGGCAGCGAGGTAGCGAGGGCTACCCTGTGGCGCGTGCTCATCCGTACAATTGGGTTGCATGGCGCGGCCTACAAAACCACGGGCTGTGGGAAGCCACTATTAGAAAGAGGTAGAGTCCTCGACAGAACGCTAGAAGAAAGAAGACTATCCTTATGAGAGGAGGTGCTTCCCTCACCTTCAGACATCAGGGCCGTTGGGTGGAACGTTCCGTACGATCAATGGAATATAATGTCTTAGTCTTCGAACAGCAGCATCAAAGAGCACTCTAAAAAAGTGGGTATATATGGATGACAACAAGTGTGATTAAGGCTCAATTCGGAGACCTGAGCATCTCCTCGAGTACGGAGACATGGGCTTCGTGTCCCAAGACCTATTCTTAGACAGTGATAAAGCAATCCAAGCAGCTAGTTTCTGAAAAGATGCAATTTGAAACAGTTCGGACGCTGAAAGCTTGTACTACCCACCTACTTTTGCCTTTCATGAACTCAAACTTAATCTCCTTAATTATTATTGGTAAATGATCATTTCCCTTGTTTGTTTATTCCAGTTCTTGACTCCCTGGCCTACAAAAGAAACATTTCCCTTTCGCCTGAAATCGAGTGCCAGCTTATGGTCATGGTCATCTCTTCCGTTCGATATACACCGAGCGTGGTGGGTGAGTGGTTAACGCTCTGGCCTAGCATTCGGGAAGACGGCGGTTCGACTCCCCGTCCGGGCATCCAGATTAGATTTGGGTTTTCCATGGTTTCCCCAAGTCACTCCAGTCGAATGCCGGGATGCTTCCTTCAAAAAGGCGATGGCCGAATTCCTTCCCATTCCTAATCCCCAATCCTATTCCGCCTCTAATGACCTCGATGTCGAAGAGGCGTAAAGTAATAAGTAAAAAAAAAATATAAAAAAATAAAAAGTTCCTTATACTGCCCCTAATTCTTCTACCAACATCCAGCCAAGCGCCATCGCGATTATAAGTCTTGTAGAGTCCACTTGGTAAGATCATATCACATTGATACCGAAGAATTTAAGTAGTGCCACCTTTGCAATAAGAACACTTTCTCTAACAGCTGATCTAGAATTAACGAAACAGGTGTACTCTTCTTATTTTCATTTAGTCATGTCGCATGCCATAGGTTTTCAGGGACACTTTTCACAGAGTAAAATGTGTTCATAATACAGAGAGGAGCTGTTAGGATGCTGTGTAGGGTAAAAACAAGAACTTTTTGCAGCTCAGTATTCTTACAATGACTTGTCAGAACATATATGCTCTCATTTTCTTTGTCGGATTTTTTTTTATATTTATTTAATAGAACATTTTGACTGGTTTACATGAAATTCACAGATTCACAACTTCAATACAAGAAACTTGAACAAAATACAAACTCACTGTCATTTTTACAGAGGAGTTAATTATTCTGGGGAATATCTGTTTAATAAACTTACTAAGAGTGTAAAACAGTTTGCAAATAATAAAGGGTTATTTAAAGAAAAACTGAGGGATTATCTTATCGGCAACTCCCTATTCTCCATTCAAGAATTTGTACACGCGAAATTCAGTTGTAAAAATTAGTTTATTTTTTATTTTTTGTCTTTGTAATGTTTAATAATTTTTATATTATTTTTGGTTATTATTCATCTTGTATGTATATGTTTCAACTACGGCATGTTTCACATCTCAGAGGTCCTTCCTTAGTAAGGATCTAGAGAACAAGAGAAATAAATAAATAAATCCGCCTTCTGTCTTCTAATGCCTTCCATTTTTCTGGGGTGATTTCTAAAAAACATCGAAAACTGAAATTTATATGGACGGACGGTGATAGAATCCAGACTGTGGCGAGCGCCAGGCCTGACCCAATAGGCTCAGTAGTCCGCCCGCAGGTGATTACTCCCAAACCAACGACGCGTCGCATCATAGCGGCTAAATGAAAGCGTTTTTCAGGATCGCAGATTGAAGGTGATCCCTTTTTACGAGTCGGAAGCTGACGAGCGCGAAACGAGCTGTGGATTGACGGCTGGCCCAGGAGTGGAAAAAGGCGCTACCTGTCCGTCTGTCTGCCGGACCGTGGCGGACTCTTGTTAGCCTAACAAGAGCGCCGGTCAAGGACGCTACGACACAGCCTGCTGGCGTTTAGACATGGCTTTCTGCAGGACCACGTTTGATTCCCGTATGCTCTTCGCAGCCACTGGATGCTTTGCACAGTAGAACCTGGTTAGGGGGCATCCAAAAATTACGTGAGTTGTTTTTCCGGATTTCTGGACCCCCCTCCCTCCTGGTGAGATTTCGTGAGATCTGGCCGGACCCCCCTCCCCCCCTCTGGTGAGATCTGGTCCGTGAGAACCCCCTAGAAATCGCCCTCGAAACTTTTGTAGACTTTTTTTTTTAGGTCACACCCTAACTTTTTTGACGAAATACCCTACTAAAATCGACTTTGGCGCAAATTGTAGACCTTTTTTTTCTTGGCTCTACTGTCCCCAAATTTTTCGCAAAATCTCACGTGAGATTTCCGTAGACCCCCCCCTCCCCCCTGGTGAGGTGAGATTTCGCCGGACCCCCCCCTATTTCACCTCACGTAATTTATGGATGCCCCCTTACTGCCAATCTTGCTAGGGTGTACATAGCCCGTTCCAACGAGATAAGATGAAATAACTACTCCATAGAATCATTTTTCACTTAGGTTTATTTTTTCGGCGAGTTCTACAGTAACATTACATAGTACGCACAGAATAGGCATCGAATCGATCAAAGATACCAAGCACAATCATACAAATATCCCAGCGATTATAACTTTCAATTAACTTGCAACTCAACTGCTTCTGACGCTTGTTTATATAGACGCTAGGTTGCTGTGGGAACATTCGGTTTTAGGTTAACAAAATACGTAGCATCCAGAATTTGAATTCTGGATCTCATTACGTTTATAAGCACGAGGTATACGATGGACAGACAACGGAACGACAACAAAGGGTCTCCGTTTTACATTGGGTACTGAAATCTAAAACTCGAAAATTACTTTGCCTGTGAACTTCCACTTAGCTAACACATACTTTTTTATGCTTTATATCTCTCATTTAAGTTTTATCTGCGATTTGAGAGTCATAACACGGAAGAAATCACGTAATTCACGCATCGAAGGCTGGCACAATCATCTCATTCTCTTCTAACGAAATTTATTTTAGTCTTTGAAGTAATACTGCCAAACGCTGCCAGCAGTAATTTGCCATCGCAGTGCGTACGACTCGGACGTCAGAAGGAGATGAATTGCCGTTATATACATGCTCACATATTTATGTTGTAGAAGTCTGCGTAGCGTCCATTAATCAAGTGACCGTAGAGGTCGGGACACCGCATCTTATCTGATTGCCAACTGTTGTTACTGCCAAAGAGATACGCCGCTGTAGTGGCAACACTGGGTGAATTGCGACGAAGTAAATTAATATCTCTGATTATTTCTTGAGAGACTTGCACAGGTTTTTAAAAAATAAGTGTAATTTCTGTCTCTGAAACAGTAAATGTAACTGCTGTGGGATTTTAGGCCTAAATTGCTTATATACGAAAACCTGAGTAATATTGACCAAAATATTATAAAATTTACAGTAATTCGTTTAGACAACAGTTGCATACATTAATTATTTTTATAATATACTACTAGCTCGTACCCGCGACTTCGTACGCGTGGACTAAGAATTTTTATGCCAGAATTGCATATAGAAATTTGTTGGTAACGAAGGATTGGTCCCAAACAACACCGAGTCGGCATAATATGACAGTAAAGCTATCGCTATATCATTCTACCGTCGAACCTGTCTCTTGAAGAGAATCAATTTCCAACTTATTTCTGTCAGCATTCGATAAGGTCTCAAAATTTCGTGACTACAACTGTTAATCATACTGGAAAAAATGTCCTGTGCCTTCATAAAGATTTTCTTGTCAAATTCCATCAGTATCGATATAGCCATTTAGTCGTCAAAACGTAACAAAAAGACAGAGACTTACTTCCGTATATATAGTATTATTACTGCGGTTCACACACACACACACACACACACTGACTGCGAACAACCCCTGAGGGATCATTATAACGTAAAAAAGTGTACACCTACAGCGTTGCAAGACTACCTATGATTTGTCTCACATTGCACCCCTAACTTTGTAATATCTACAGTTTAACATTCAATCCGAATAACCGACGGCCCAGGCGTGACTCTTACGATCAAAAACAATTTTTATAAATCTTAGCCTCCACGGAGATTTTATCCAGAGACCACGACCCAAACATTAGTAAGCCAGCGCTTTAGCCACTGAGCTACATGACCGCTACACGAAGAAACAGTAGAGAGACCTTCATATCCAACGCGTCTGTCTATCGCCGTCCAGAAGTATTTCGAAATTATGAGACAACATGTATTATTTATACAGATAATTTTTCAACCAAATGTAGACAGTATTTTTCTCCTTGTTTCAAAGGATAAGTGCGGAAAGTTTCATCGAAATCGGATGAAACCTGTGGATTTGTATGAAGAACAAACAAACTAACAAACAAGCAAACAAACAAACATACCTACATTCATCTTTATACATAGATGTGAACAAAAATAAACACGTGTATCCCTATATTTCACTTTGCAGCCACAACTACGTAGCGCAGACCACAGGTGGTTGTGTGTGGTAGTAGCACCGAGTCTCCCATCGTGCACTATGGCGATTTTATGTCGGTATCTGTGGGGGTGTGGGAGTTATGGTTTTTGAATGTGGTCGACATAATACACATGTGTGTTTCTCTACTTATTTAACTTTGCAACCACAACAACACCGTGCAGAGCACTGGTGTTTCTGTGTGGTAACAGCCTTCGGTCTCCAACCATGCGCTATGGTGTTTGCATGTTGGTAGCTATGGGGGTGCGGGAGATATGGTGGTTGAAAGTGGTCGACCTACGACATTTTCAAATTTCGACCAAAGTGTTCTAAATAATGTTTGGAATCTTCTAGAATGTACTATAATTTTTTTGAATTTACTAAAATGTTCTAGAATGTACTAAACTGTTCTAGAAAATGACACAGTTTTCAGCTATTAACATGTTGCGACACGATGCAGCCAGCACAGATTCTTTGTTGTTCCGTCTCTAAAGACCTCGCTGTTAGAGAGACGTTAAGCAGACAAAAAATAAAAAAAATAAAAAAATAAAAATAAAAAAAAACCTTGTTGTTTGCGGTAGTTGGCTTAAGTCTCCCATCGTGTACTATGGTGGTGGCATGTCGGTAGCTGTGGGAGTGTAGGAAATATGGTGGCTGTAATTAGTAGACCTTGGGTAGGTTGATATTTCAACAAAAATATTTTTAAAATCTTTATAATTTTCTAGAATATACTAGAATGTAATATTTTATCCATGATGGATTGGTGGAACTTCCGCGACTGTGATGTCAAATATGGGTTGTAAAAAATACAGCAACCAGTCACAATATTGTGACTGGTTGCTGTATTTTTTACAACCCATACTAGAATGTTCTTGAATGTATTAAAATGTTCTAGAATGTTCTTGAATTAACTAGAATGTTCTACAATATGACACATTTTTCAGTTATTATCAAGTATAAATATTTTATATATAACACATTTAGAGTGTGAACAGATTTTGACGGTTACTTTCACTGGCGAGTTGCTAATTTGGCAGGGAGTAGCATAGGCTACTTTTTATCCTGGAAACATTTAAGGTTCCGTGCAAAAACATAAATATCTTCAAAATTCTTGGCAAATACGAACGAAATCGTCGGCACCGGTTAGTTTAAACTAAATTAGATTAGTAATGAATTTTTATGTTTTTAATAATTGTTGTACAAGAATTATGCGATTTATGGTAAAGGAGGTAATTAATGGCTTAATTTTGTTGCATAATCTTCAAACCAATTTTTTTTCTTCTTCTGGCTTTACGGCTCGTCGACTTCGTGGTCATTATTTAAAGGAGATGATGAGAGGCAAGGAATGAGAAATAATTACCAAGCGACAGCGCTCTGGCTTCGCGTACGGGAGGGTGTGAGTTCGTACAGCCATCCAAATTTGGGTTTTCCATGGCTTCCCCAAATCACTCTACGAGTGCGAGGATGGTTCCTTCAAAAGGCCATGGCCGAATTCCTCCCAGTTTTTTTGAGCCCAATCCTTTCCCGCGTCTAATGACTCATAATCAACGAGGCAAAATACCATTAGCAAGAAATGAAAAATAAAAAAAAATGCCATGCTATTTTGAATGAAAGCATTCCGGCGTTCACCTGGAGTGATTTCTGGGAATTCGCTACGTAATGAATATTGGCACCTGACAGTAATATTAAATTACCTGTCTGAAATATAGACATACATGAGTTTTAAAAGCTACCGATCATAAGGGCAACGGTTGAGGGTAAATGCGCAAATACTGTAAGCCGAAGCGAACAATTTTCCCTGTAATTGATGCCTGCGTGAAGCCAACATTCCAGTACCGGATGTCGGATGTTTCGTTAATGACGACAATACCTGAAGGAAGTTTCCTCTCTCTAGTTTTACCGCCAATATATGGTTGACATGCAGAGGTAATACGCTGAAGGAAAGTGCCGGAAATTACGCTGGGAATTCGCTTTGCATATTTGTAAGACTAAACATAGCTAGTCACGCTTCCAACATTACGATGCTAAAGCACTGAGTGACTCTGGGGCGTCACAATTACTACTTGTTAGTCAGCAAAATCTTTGACGGTGAGATAGCCTCCCAATAAGAAAATGAAACATGGCAGTTCGGGATATGTATTTGTTAAAACGGCTATGACTGGTCGTTATTATCTGATGTCACACCTTTATTATTTTTCTGGGTTAGTGAAGCGAAGATGTAATACAAGTTTTGGACCAATGTTCTACTTAATTTGTTAGAATGTTTGAAATTTCTTCGTTATTAAATCGTGTTGACATACATACCAACAGAATCCTATATCAAGACCCTTGAAGTCTATAATCAGTATAGTCTGTGTACCAGATACAGTTTATTTCTCGCTCCCCCCCCCTCCCCCTTTTGGCATGGTGCAAGGTGCACAAACAATCAACAATAAACAAAGTAATTGGTATGAAACGATAATAACATCTGAGGGTAAGTGAAAAACATTCACACTGAAGTTGACATTTTTCACAGACTGGGTACTATGTGTGTCTTATCTAGTTGTTTTCACTCAAAGAGGTCGTTTCAGTTCAAATGAAAATAAAAAGAATAGGCGTTTGCCGTGAACATTTTAACTGTCTTTAAATTACGGATTCACTGCCGTGAAACGTGTAGTTTATGTGAAGCGGAAATCGGGGAACGTCTGTGCATTCGCCTAAAAACAGCAGTCAGGTTAGCCCGGTACTGTTGTTCTGAGCCAGTTTGGTGGTTAGTAACGAAACTGATTAGTGTAAATTAAGTTTACTTTGAAAGTTTATTAATCAGCAAATATAAGTGATACTTACAATTTTCATGCATATCATTTTCCCCGCAGTTGCTAACTTAATTAAATGTTAATAAATAACACTAGTGGAATTATTTGTGTTTGTTTAATGCCGCATGCGTTTCACCTCTCATCGCGGCATCATCAGTGACGAATCTGCGTTTTAATTTACACTTTGTTTGAAACTTATTAACTAATGTTTTACGTAGTCCTAAAATTATAGCATTTCCTGGCTGTTTACTACTTACCACTGTTTAAGAAGCAGAGTTGTGCAGCTACCAACCTTAACAACACCAATGTAAATAGTAATGTACAAGCAAATGCTACAATTTTAGGATTGCGTAAAACATTACATTTACTAACAAAGTTTTTCTCGGCACTGAGAATTAATATAATGATCTCGAGTAACAAGCCGAGTTATCAAAGGTTTTTTTAAATGGCAATTGTTATCTATCATACAGTCAGTAAATTGAATACTTACAAAAAATGGGCCTAAATGAAACACAAGTATTAGAAATACATTCAGTGTACAGTATATACACTCAGTTGTAAAGTTTAAAATGATCTTCGGGACAGGTGATGAGAATTCTACTGAAAGATAAACGTTGCTTTCTTGAATGGGTCCTGAATAGGTGCTGCATGCGCAGATTTGCTTGTCCTCATGGGCGGCCCATCGGTCATATGTAGGTGGATCAGCTTGTGCATCATGAAGGTAACCCCTCTAATATCATCTGTCATCTGTAAACCGGTAAAGGATTTTGTATCTATCTGTCTTATTCTTTTGAAAAAGCCGGGCTCTATCTTGGTGTGGAGTTCTAGTTTTCTTTTTACTTATGGCTTTACGCCTCGTCGAGGCCATTAGAGGTATGATGAGACTGGGCACAAGAAATGGGAAGAAAATTGGCCATAGCCTCTTGAAGGAATCATACTGGCATTCGCTTGGAGTGATTTTGGGAAACCATGGAAAATCCAATTCTGGATGCCCGGACGGGAATTCGAACCGGAGTCCTCCCGAATGCGAGGCCAGAGTGGGGAGTTCTGAACCATGTCTGATCAGCTCGGTTATCAATTGTGAAGACGGGTCTCAGTGACCGATATATGGTCTACATCCCCAACGCTTCTACCTTGGCCCTCAGAAATAGTGGGATTGATTATGTTGATCCAGAAAAGGTGACACGGAAAGCGGTCTTGATTAAACTTCTGTCAGGAGAAGAAAGTTGACATTCACATTGAAATTAAGACATTGCAGTGCCAATGCATCCGTGGAACTGTAGGATGCATCTCTCTATAAACACGATATTTCAGCGAACAAAACTCCGTCCCCATATTCACCAGAAAACCGACTAAATTCGATGAAAAGGATGAACGGTACGCCGGAACCTAGAAGTCCAGCATGCCAGTACTGAATGATCTTGATATCTGCATCTGATTACTGAATGCAGTGATCACACTCGCTTTTGAACACACTCTTCTACTGGCATATTTGGCTGATCCAGTATCTCCTTCCCGTTGACAGTCGCGTTGAGTTCTCCTTGGCGGTTGGAGTCCGCAGGTAGACCGCCGATGCGCCGGATGTTGCTTGCAGATGTCTCGCATCAGCTTCATCTGCATGTGTAATTACCACCGGCGCACAAAGAAGACTGGAACCGGTTCATATCGCAGTGGTAATCGCAGACGAGTGCAGATGGTGGCCGCCATGACCACCAAACAGAAGTCGGATGACTTGAGACAAAAGTGTCCGTCAACGCCTGCACACTGGAGTCATTCCATGTCTCAAACGTCGAATCTTTATTGGTGCAACTCTGTTCCATTACAAGAGTGAATCATTATTTATTAAGAAAGAAAGTAGAACATTCAACTTACACAATACTATTGTTATTTACTATTAACTACTTACTACTAACTTTTAGGTCTATCAAAAATGGAGGACTGTTCGTTTATTCGCAGTAGTTTAACTAAATTGAATAATTATTAATGAACTCTTATTACCTTGAGTTTATAATGTTGTAAACATTTCTTAGCTTACTTGTGTGAACGGTTAACGTTCTGGCCTCGCATTCAGGAGGACCCGGTTCGAATCCCCGTCTGGGAATCCAGATTGGGGTTTTTCCATGGTTTCCCCAAATCACTCCAGGTGAATGCCGGGATGCATCCTTCAAAAGGCGATGGCCGAATTTCTTCCTGTTCCTTGTCGCCAATCCAATCCTGCCTCTAATGACCTTGACGTCGACGTCTTGGGTATCAAAACACCTCTCATACCATCAGGTTTCGCTTTTACATGTCTTTCAGAAAGCATCGCGAATGAAATCCGATATGGTTATTTGTTAGAGAGACCATTGCCGTTTTCCTATCTGTTCTTGAATCCTCCGGTTTCTACTATATTATCGTCGACGGTCCGTAAAACACTAGCAAAAACATTATGGCAGATGTTTCTGAAAGTCGAGAGAGTTGCAGCGCAAGTTCTCAGTCATTTACGGCATAACTTATGATTAAGGTACCGAGCGTGGTGGTGTAACGGATAGCGTTCTGGCCTCGCATTCGGGAGGACGGCGGTTCGAATCCCCGTCCGGGCATCCAGATTTGGGTTTTCCATGGTTTCCCCAAATCACTCCAGGTGAATGCCGGGATGCTTCCTTCAAAAGGCCATGGCCGAATTCCTTCCCATTCCCTGCCCCCATCCTTTCCCGTCTCTAAAGACCACGTTGTTAAAAAGGGACGTTAAACTGTTAAAAAAAAATGATTAAGGTCTGTTGTTTCTGTTATTACTTTGCAAGGAATTTAATAATATTGTGTTGTTATAAGCTTGGTAGTAGTTTTGCAACGTCCATACTTATACAAAATAATAATACTGCACTGTGTAGATTGAAAAGTATATACAGGAGCCAGTGTAGACTCTAGCCACAATATGATAGTTATGAAATGCAGGATGAAATTCAAGAGAATATACAAACAACACAGGCAGAACAGAATGGAAGTGAATAAACTGGAAAAAAAACATCACATGAGACAAAAATTTGCAGATTTGATAGATGTCGGTCTTGAAATAACTCTGAAAGGAATTTAACTGATTACGAGTGGAACGCACTGAAGAAAGAAATAATCAGGGCTGGTAAAGAAACATTAAAAAAGAAGCCGCCCGAAAACTATGGAGCACAGAAAATGTTTCAGTTGACGGATCAGAGGAAAAGTCACAAAAATGCTCAGGATAAAGCAGGAAGAGAGCAGTACAGACATTTAAGAAATCAGAGAAGCATTAAATGCAAGATAGTAAAGGAAAATTGGCTGCAAGAAAAGTGGGAAGAAGTAGAAAAGTAAATTATTGATAAATAAATAGCACCAAATCAATTGAATGTTTGTTCGTTTACCAATTATTTACTTTTCGAACGCTTTTCACTTCTTTATTGAAGTATCTTCAGCGGTTTCTCCTGCTGACTACGTATACTGTTAGAATGTGGTTAGGTACTACGATTAGAATTTTGAAGTTTTTATATAAATTACAATATACTTATATTTTATGATATATTGCTCTATTTATACACCATTCTCAGCAGCAGTTATTTCTGCTTACAGAAGATTCTAAGGTGTATAAGAACTTCAATATTCATATTCAAAATGTAATACATATTCACAATATAACATGTTTACGCAATCAACAGGAGAAACTGCTGAAGATGCTTCATTAAAGAAGTGGAATACTGTATGTTCGGAAAGTAAATAAACGAACAAACATTCAATTGGTTTGACAGTATATTTTTATCAATATTATCAGCAATTGAGGAAAGTGATGCATAACTTCCATATAGAAAATGAAATGGTCGTAGGTAAAAAAAAAAAAAAAAAAAAAAAAAAAAAAGAAATATAGGAGGATCAAGCAGAATTTTGGAAAAATGAAAACAAGATGTATAAAAACTTAAGTTGCGAATGGGAATCTTCTTTCAAGCTCAGAAGACAGAGGTAAAAGATGAAAAAATACACAGAGGCAATGTATGATAGGGATGATTTGAACAACAGCGAACTTTGAAAAAGAACAAGATGCGAACATTAATAATTAGGAAGCTCCTGTTTGAAAACCAGAATTTGACAGAGCTTTGAAAGCTTTGAAATCAGATAAGGCGATTGGAATTAAAGAATTCCTGAAGAAATTATTGATAATTTTTTTTGTTGGTATCAGTCTTTCTACTGTTTTGATACAATCACACATGCATTATCTTGTGCTAACCTCTTCATTTCTACATACCTCTTACAACCCACGTCCTTAATTATCTGCTTCATATATTCTAATTTCTGTCTACCTCTACAGTTCTTACCTCTGACTGTTCCCTCCACCAACAAATTAGCCAAACCAGCAAGCTTCAAAATATGACCTACCAGCCTGTATCTTCTTTCTGCAAGCTTTATCCACAAACTTCTTTCCTCATCCATCATTTCCAAAACTCCTTCATTTCCTACCTTGTCTGCCCACTTAATTTACAGCATTCTTCTGTAGTGCCACATTTCAAATGCTTCTGTTTGCTTTCTTTCTGGTATTCCTAAAGTCCATGCTTCGCTACCATAAAGTGCTGTGCTCCACACATAGAGTTTTAAAAAGTTCTTTCTAATTCCGAGATCAATGTTTAAAACTAATAGATTTCTCTTTTTCATGAAGGCCCGTTTTGCTATTGCTATTCTGCCTTTAACATCATTCTTGTTTCGGCCATCGGTTGTAATTTTGCTTCCCAAGTAGCAGAATTTACTTACTTCTACTATTGCATCCGATCCTATTTTTATTTTTAATCTACTGTGATTTGGATAATTTCTGCTATATTTCAACACATACTTGCATTGATTTATATTCAGTGCAAAAACCTCCCTTCAGTATTTTGTTCATGCAATTAAGTACTGTATTTTCTCAATGTCCTCGGTCTGTTCTGCTAACAAGAGAATGTCATCAGCAAATCGTAGCATACTGATTTTTTCTCCTTGATTTTGATAAAGTTATCATCTTTACTGTTTCGAAGACAACACAAGTTCCCTCACGAACTAAACCTCCTTTCGTGTCGAAGGAATGATTCAGGATTTGAAACGCATTAATGCGGCATAGGTTTAGCTCAGTGAGCAAACCAGTTATGACCAGGTCTCCTCTAGAGGCACTGAGCAGCGGTGTGGGGTCCTTACCAGGTCTTCCGCTGTCCATGTGTGGCAGTCTCTCTAACTGTACCACGTGGCCCCGTAGCCCACACTGCACGAGGGTACTGTACGCTCAACGGTAGAATCAGACACACCACATATCTGTCCCTACACAATGTCTCGGACGATAAGAAATAAGAACCTAAAAAGCAAGACTAATCAAAACCCTGAGATGAAAAGAGTTCTTCCTAGGAACCGCAGTAAGCTGCTTTATAAAAAGGAGTTTAGTCAACCATCAGTAAAGTGTAACAAATTGTTGATGTCGTTCAATTGTGACAGAGATGAACTAGCTCTGCTCGCTAATGACCAAGCTATTGACGGTGCCATTAAATGCCAACTGCAATAGGCAAATAATTTTGTCATATATTTAATTCAATTTCGCCCAGTGTCAAAATAAATAAATAAAAAATAAGATAAATAATAAAAATTGCAGAGTAGGTAATTATGTCGAGAATGTCACACAGATACACAAACAAGTTGTAAGGGAATTGATTGGAAGCCACTTGTACGTATTACTAATTTAATTTAATTGAATGAGCCCATGTGCATTTTAGTGGTGATAAAACGGCAAAAGTTAACTCTTCCCTGAGCCTGAATAATCTGTAGTTGAATCGTCCACTAGACACAATCAAACAATCCTTTGATCAAATTCTATTTCATTTTTCACACTAAATTAAATTAAATTAAACTGCAATGGAGCCCATGCTCCGGTGGCAATTTCCCTAACACCCATCTTCCCCCTTTTCTGCATCCACCTACATTTACCCTTTACAAATTTTAACTTTAAACTCTTTCAACAATGGCAAATTATTCATAATTTCTCTTGGCAACTTATTCCAGCCCTGACTCTAAAACAATTAAATTTAAAACCTTTACCCCCTGGTTTTATTAGACTCAAACGGCTTACGTTTTTCTTAAAATACCGCACAAGTTTCTTATACAGTAAGGTATTAATTACTCTTTGCTGCTACCATCTTAATTATATATATACCTTATGCTGAGTGAGTAACATCTATTCGGTAACTACATGAACCACATTCATATCATTCAGATTCTCTTCAGGCATTTATCTTACAGCACACAAAATACACGTAAACAAAAAATTCACATAAACACAAAAAAAACATATAAACACAAAGACACATACGATTACGAAAATATACGAAAATACACATAAACACGAAAATACGCACAAACACAATTCTACAAACAAATACAAAAATACACACAATACAAAACACTCATAAACATAAAATACATAACTAAAAGACTAACTTAGTCCACAAACTGAAGCTTGGCTGTATCTTTCAGGAGGCCATGGCGTCATAGTTAGGACGGCCAGTTCTTTTCCTCTGAGACCTACAGGTTATAGTGAAATCCGAACCACGGCACGGCCTGGAGTAGCTCATATGATCAAACACAACTCTTAAAAAACCCCGACCTGGATTAGAACCCGGGACAAAGCAGTGAACATGGGAAAGCAAGCGCCTTAACCACTGAGCTACCGACATACTAATACAAAATTACACCCAAATGCAAAAATACACACAGAGAAACAATTTTCATACCGTCTTCGGGGAATACAAGAACATAAAGATTGTTTGAAATGTGATACAGAAATTATGCACGTATATTGTATTTTGCAATTTGGAGATTTGTGACGGGAGCTGACCTATGCTCAAGACGTTGTGAGTGATGAAGCCAGGCAGTATAGTTGGAGAGTCCCTCGGACCGAGCTTTTGGTTAAGGCAATGGAAAGCTGATTTCTCTCCTCGCCTTACAAGGTACCTCCTGATACATAGCTTGCAGGACGCCACTTGCATTCCGACCCATGAGTGATCAATCGCTTTTAATGTTGTATCAACTGATAGGCCTTCTTCCCAAGACATTTCACCTGAATCACATTCAAATGGCAGTCCAACAGTGCTTTGCAATAGCTCGCACACATAACGCGTCGATCCTTGATGTTTCTTACTTGTACCTTGAAGACAGAAAAGTCTTAATATTAGAAATTCAAAAAAGCTTCAAAGACAGAACACTCAGGAGAAAAATGGAGATGTGAAAATACCTCTACAATGAACGGACCGAGGATGAAAAATGCAGGTCTGATCTCCAGAAATGAAATTATCCAGTGATATATTCACTTTGTTACTGTACTGAAGAGAAAACTATTGGGTATATGTACGACAGTATCATCAACCTGTCTGCATACTCTATTGATTACCTATCACAACTCCACCTGAAATTTAAGTAACCCTATCCTAAGGAAAATATTCTTACTTTTTACTCCACTTTTAGGCACGATGTAGGGTTCCGTACCTTTTGGATGAAGGATGGATCCAATCATTTGACCGTACATCTATCTGCCACTCCCTCACAAATTCTGAATCCTTTAATGTAGATATTTGTAACTGTGTACTGCTTTAGATCTTAGAACCCGATTCTTCTTCTTTTTATGAAGCTATGCCCGATTTCGGGCATAGGCGGTTACTATTGATGGTGTACCACTCGAGTGGAACAATCTCGGGTAGAAGGACTGGAGTGTTTCCCGCTACGTTCCCCAGTGTGTGTTAGTATATGTTATCGCATGTATGGACGACTGTGATAGTGTGTTTTTTGTTTTGTGTTGTACGAAATGAGAGGTAAAGAAGGGAGAGAGTGAAACCCGGTACCGGCCCATTCAGCTCTAATCTTCCGATAGACACATGTCTGACCGCCAGGCTTAACGTCCCCATTTGACGGACGAATCCCATCAACAGTGCCAATACCCTCTCTCCATACGCACTGCGGAGAGGTTTGAGATTCAACTCATATCTTTGGCGTATTCTGGTGATTAGGAATTGTGCTCCACTACCTCTTCTACTCTGCCGGCCAAGCCCTGATGAAATTTTCTTCCACCACCAGGATTCGAACAAGCTCACCCTGTCAGCGCCAAAGGAGTGGGCTTGATGGGATTATAATGGAACTTTGTAAAAATCATGGAGGTGAGTGGCCGGCCTTTTTCTAATTTTTATTATTTTTGTAAAGCTGCCGACTCTAAAAATGATTAAATTTTTCCCATTATTTCACAATTTCTACAATCTACCGGCGAAAATCCATACTAAATTTAATACCCCCTTATTTCCGAAACCACTGATCCGAAAATTCTTTCAAAATTACCGAGCGTGGTGGTTACGTTCTGGTCTCGCATTCGGGAGGACGCGGGTTCGAATTCTCATCCGGGCATCCAGATTTGGTTTAATGACCTCTAAGTCGACGAGGCGTAAAGCCATAAGCAAAAACAATAAATAAATAAAATCTTTCAAAATTTGCTGTATATATTGCCTCCTAAAATTTACAGGAAAGCTTTAGAGATCTTCCTGGCGTTTATAGTTTTACTGTAGTAGGCTACTTAAATGAGTAACTTTAACAAATTTCATATGTCAACAGACAATTTTTCCCAATTAAAGTATGTCATGAAAATATTTGTTAAAAAAATTTTCATAGACGCTCAACAATTTTTAACTGGATTTTTTTGCGTGTGTTTGATTTATATATACTGTACCATTTCGCAAAACGAACTTAAATTAAAAATTACTTTTTTTTATCTTTTTTTAGAAAAGTTAGTGAATTCAATTCAAAATATAACCTGTTTACAGAAGCCCAGTGCACGAGATTAGCTCTCGCTTGAATGATTATTGTTTTAAAATTGTATCTATAACCTTTGTGGTTATTATGTGTACCTATGTATTCGAGCTCTTTTCACACGAATAAACAAAAACGAGACTCAAGCGCAAAGACCAGTGTTTAAACTCAAGTCTACTTTTAAGGGACTATTCATCAATAATGATTTCAAGGAACTTCGAAAAATCTAAGTATAAGCAACGTTAGTGCGGTTTCAAACGGTGAAACAGTGTCATTAAGCTTTCCACATGTCCTTTGTTGTCAGTGGCTAAAGAAAAGATTGTGCGACAGATATTCTCAGTGGCAGTTCTGAGCACAGTGATAAACGTGACAATTTAGCGCATACAGCTGAAAATGATACAGCGGTGCGCTGAGCCACGCACAAGCCAGAAAAAATCAAGTCGGTAATTGACTTGGGAGATTATATCCAAAGATGAACACTGTTTTGCTGTGATCCAAAACCGAAACGAATGATACTAACGTACTGTTTTGAAAACGAGTATGAAAACTAAAATGATTGGAGAAGAGGAAATAATGATATCCCGGGTTATCAAAAACACCATAGTTACTTTCCCTTCAACCGAGAAGCATAGAAAGTTTGCAGAAAAAAACAAACCTAAAGTGGATCAAAATCAACTAAAAAATAATTTCTGAATGCTGTCAAAATTAAGTTTATATGATAGACATAAATTCCCACTAAATATATTTTTACCTAACTAATGTATATTCCATGAGAAAACAAAACATAGGTTATTTGTAAAATAAGAAGCTCAGTGGTTAAGGAGCTATCTTTCAAAACTTCGAAGTGCGGTCGCCGATGGGGCCAGGACTTTTTAAGAGTTTGATCATACGAGCTATGCCAGCACATTCATTCCATAGTTCTATGTCCAAGAGTAAAGGAACTGGCCGTCCTACCTCCGATACAATAACTTCGGGAGGATCCAATCAACTTTAAGCTGTGGGCAAAGTTTATTAAAAAAAAGGAAATAGAGAGTAGAATATAAAGTACTATGGAAAACTGAAAAAAATTTTAAACAAAGTTTTGTTAAACAGACTAGGTTGGTCTGTTAGTAGAGGATGGTATAATTACGAGAAACGTTCATATTTTAACTACAATTAATTGTTTACTGAAAAATATGTCAAATAATTAAATATTTAAATTTTCTCTGTATCTTACATATTCCTGAAAACAAAATCTCTCTGGCTGCACAGGTTTTCAGAAGTGACGTTGATAATGTTTTTATTCCCTTTTTCTTGACATATCCTAACCAAATCAGATTTCCGCTTTCTGTCGATTTCTAGTTTTCGTATGTAAGAAATTTAGTACTGATTCTTTGTTGCAGACTTCGGTGCGCTTTTAATCCAGAATCCTATGAAAAATTCTGGAATAACGACAATATCTTATGTTTAAACAACAATTATAGTGAACTTACATTAGTGTTAGTATACTCTTAACATTCCACTATTTTTTTAAAGCTTTGATTTTTCTCATATACATAAAGCATTATGAACTGAATCAAGGCTTGAGACCTGAGATGTCATACTATTTCATGTCCGCAACTGAAGACATCTCTTTGTAAACTTACTTATAGAATGATTTTTTTTTAAAAAAAAAGAAAAGTATGATTAAGTGCATTAACTGCAGATTTATTCCTTCCAATGGAAGGATGGCACACGTACAGTGGAAGCGAAGTGAGAAGGAGATAATAAAAAAAGGATGAGGAAATGTTTATTCCAAAGCAGAAAATAAAAAGAAATGCAGAACCTACATACTAGAATAGCGAGGTGAGAAGGTTAGAGAGGTTAGTGAGACGGGAACAGAACAGAGTTAAGAGACAGAAAGGCAGTAGGGAATACTTAAACAACTGAACAAGCAATTAATAAAAGCAAACAGAGAAGCAAAGGGGAAGGTATCCAGACTATTGTACATAAGAACGGAGTTGAAGTAACTGAGGATTTTAAAATGGTAGAGATATTGAGTGACTGGTTTAATTAGACCACTAGGGATTCTCATCCTGTGATGGCAATGAATAAAGCAGAGTAGAGTCTCCCTAAAAGTATAATCGAGGAAAGTACAAAATTTGAAATAGATTTTCAGGAAATTATGAAGAAACCCCCCCTCACACAAAAAAAAGAGAGCGATAGTAGTACCGGTTCATAAAGGAGGAGTCACAAATAGAGTTGAAACTTACAGGCCATGACAAGCAAAATGATGGGTAGATTGATATGCAACCCTAATCAAAGTGTTTTGCCAAATCTGTAAGAAAAAAAAAAAAAAAAAATAGTGGCATGTCTGCGCCGAAAGAAAAAAATCATCAAGAGATGCTGAGTTCATTAAGGCATACACTCAAAATGGTTAACAACAATTACTAAAATAACTTGTATGTTGAATTTTTTTGTTTATTCTTACGCCTCGTTAACGTCTAGGTCATTAGAAGCAGAAAGGTCGGGAGCAAGTAAAGAGAAGGAATTCGATCATGACCTTTTGAAGGAATCTTCCAGACATCCACCTAATGTGATTTGGTAATGTGAGGAAACCATGTAAACCGGAATCTGGATTGCTGGACGGGGATTCGAACCCGCGTCCTCCCGAATGTGGAGACCCAGCGTTACCAGTCACCACCACGTGTGGTCGAGCATCTGCCACCCGACCTATCACAACCATACATGTGAAGGTTATTAGAGGACGTAATCTTAATTGTACTAGGCTGGACTTGGCTGCATGATTTCTACGCCCATCTGTTATTTGACTGAAATGCTATTATTAGTAGCAGAAAACGATTCTGCCGGGTTGTCTGTCAAAATATGGCCGCAAGTATTTTTAGTTAAATTTTCAAATAAAAACATTTCAAAAACTTTCGTTCACTTGTTTATTTTTTATTTTTTAAAAAATAAATATTAATTCATTCCAAAGGGAAACATGTGAAGAACATAAAAAGTCTTGGTTGACTATGTAAAAGTGGCCGCAAGTAGAGGTTACCTGCTGTTAAAGTTAGCGGACACGTCTATCAGATGGTGTGGTGCGCTAATACTCTCTCGTTCTTACTTACCTTTAACAGCTGGCAACCCCTAATTGCGGCTACTTTTACACAGAGAACCCAAACTTTTTATGTTCTTTATATGTCTCTCTTTAAAATGAATCATAATTCACTTTAAAAAAAAAAAAAAAAAAAAAAAAAAAAAACAAGTGAACGAAATTTTTCGAAAAACTTATTTTTTGAAAATTTAATTAAAGATACTTGCCGATATATTTTGATAGGCAACCCGGCAGGGTCGTATTGTGCTGCTAATAATTATACATAAAAATTGCATTTCAATCAAATTACAGATGGGCGTACAAACCATGAAGCCGCATATTGGACTAGTAGTTTACACCCTGCAGAGATAAATATTACTGCAACAAAAAATAGTTACCGTTGTTTTGTTATCAATGGAAATCAAATATAAGGTAGATCAGTTGGTCATGATAACTGTCACCTTGCTAGCCGATGATGCCCGAATATTATTTCGCTCTATAAGAAAATGTTTACTCACATCACTAAAATGTGACAAATCGTAAGGAATTTTTCGCCTGTAACGATGCCACTTGTCATGTTAAAAGGAAATGGCTTGAAACCCCATTACTTTAAAAAGAGAGCATAGCAACTTCTTCCTATAATGCAAGTTAAAAAAAATTCAGATCCAGATCACTGGATTTAGACTTGTTCTGTTGTATGAATTATATCCGTAGCCTGGATGTTTCACTGTGTCTTCTTCACTACCTTTCCTCAACACCAGGGGTCAGCTGGCTTTGAGGACTTTTACTCATCACTGGCACGATGAAATTTGGAGCTTTGGTTTTACTGCCGCAGGCACTTGCTGACGCCAATCATTCATTCCTGCCACCAGGTCCTACTACGTACTGATGGAGGAAGTGAAGAATTGCCATCTGTCTGCGAAAAACTAACTATGTTCTGTGTGTGACAATTGTATTATTTTGTTTGTGAAATGTAGTTATTTATTTTATTTTATTTATTTTGCGTATGATTCTATATGACATTTATAACATTCAACAACAATTATACTGTATTTAATGAACAAAGAAAACACACATATATACACGTAGTCCAGCGGACAATGCCCGCAGCCGGCCACTGAAACAAGATCTCCAGTCACAACCACTACAACGTGATGTCGAGGCGCTCCAACCAGGCCACCACCTACGGCGTGGTCAAATTTAAGTCTTCCAGACTACCAGGAAAGGCACGCAGTAGGCAGACCTGCACGATGTGTGACAGTTTGTAAAACCTCACCGCAATCATAGTACGGAGAATCTGCCTAGCCCCAGATGTGGAGAGTTGAAGCAGTTCTTCCCGTACCACATCTAATCCCATTTAATTTGCACCAGATTGGTCGCGCTAAGTTGAATTCTGGTAGTTTTGAGCAGCGATTGGTAATTTGAACTATGCCCTATGGTGTTGACGATGCCCATTCCGTTGTCCAGCTATCTGTAGGGCTGAAGGAGTTAGATGTTAGACTAACAGCCGTCTTCCAGGCAGGGTGATGTGACTTCAGCCGTATTTTGTATTCCCTAATATCTCCATGGATAGGAAAAGTCTCGTTATTCAGAATTCTCGACCATAGTTTTATTAGAACTTTTTGCCTTCTGATGTGAGGTGGTGGGTTGTTGCTGAGCACCGGCAGCCACTGGATAGGT
This sequence comes from Vandiemenella viatica, assembly GCA_031002005.1. NCBI lineage: Eukaryota > Metazoa > Arthropoda > Insecta > Orthoptera > Morabidae > Vandiemenella > Vandiemenella viatica. Next base: position 245,668,373 of record CM061919.1, read on the forward strand.
GTAGATAGAAGCGAGCCAGTTATGATGCGCATTGTTTGGGAAGTCCACCAACTGGGTGTGAGAGCTATTAAGCCATACGCTGGAGTAGTATTCAGCTGTGGAGTAAACCAAGGCTAGGGCTGTTGTTCTTAATGTATTTCCATCAGCTCCCCACGAAGTTCTTGCCAGTCGCTGAAGTAAATGGTTCCGACTTTTAAGTTTGGCAGCTGTATTCTGATGGTGCCTTTTGTAGGTTAGGGATCTGTCTAATGTCACAATGTCAAAATGATGTGGCAGCAAAATGGAAAGGAGACAGCTATCAAATTAAGTTCCTTACGTAAGATATAAAAGAAATTATACAAGAGGAAACAAACTGTGACTTGATAGAACAAAGGAGATGTAATGCACCTCCTCAGCACCGTATTGACCCAAATAGGATTTGGGATTCACAGCCACCGGAAGCCGGTGGCGACCCCTCTGAAGACCCTGGACGGTCTTGGTCATTCCAGAAATCGCATCTGATGGGCCAGACCTCAAGGAATTCCGGAGGACGTGGATCCCACCTGAAGATCTATCCTAGAAAAACTGAATTTTATTATGTAGTTAGCAGTAGCGTAATAAAATTTGTTATAAACTGGTGGTGGTGGATTAATTAAGGGGTTATGTTACTAATATTACTTTTCTTTTATTAAAAAATTAACCTAAATGTAGTCAAGCACTTAAGTTTTTGTAATAAAATGCCTATACTTACAACAGTACTCTAACTGTAAACAACAATTCACTTGATTTCGCCAGGTAGCGGAAATCTATGTAACAACTTAATCATATTGTTATTGTAAATATGGCCTAATTTAGGTACTAGATGTTAGGCTGTAAAAAGTTGTAACAAATTAAAATTAAAAAAAAACACCCAGGTATTTTTGGGTACTCTTACACTTCAGCATCTGGTCTCTGAACAGTATATTTAATGTAGTTTATGAGACGGAAATTGAAGCCGTCCAGGCATTCGCGTTGATGGCTACGGAAAACATCCTAGAAATTCAGGACGGACGGTATGGGGAGGAGTGGGGGGGGGGGGCAGGGCTCATGCCAGGCCCCGTTGCATCTCTCAGATCCAGTGTACTCCACCTAAACGCACTAAAACACACTGGCTGCTGAATAGTTTATAGTGCATTTGACGGTAATTTATTACATGTAATTGAATTTATTTGTTTGGATATTACCTTAAAGTATAATTTACTGTAATGGGTTCATGTGGTAAACCAGGCATAGGAATCTGTACATATACAACACAATAGACCTGAAAAATCAAGAAACAAGGTTGAAATAAACTAACTTACTCCCCATATATTTTGGAAACGGAACACGTTTGCGGTATATCACTTTCTCAGAATGTGTATTTGATCTTCAGTCGAAACAGCCACAATGATGAATGCAAAACATTAGTTTTAGAGAAGCGACATGTGAGGGAGGGTCGATTTTGATATTCTCTCTGACGTGACCGCTGCAGATAAAACGTATCCTTTCGCAGTTGAGTGAGGATTATATCGACGGAGCCGGCATGCTTCCATTACTGCGGCACGCAACGCTCCACATATCACGCGCCGAATTTCGTCCCCTACACAGCTTCGTCAGCTATGCCACTGTGTGTATGAATTACCCCAAATGCCATTCCTCCCTTATTGGCCTACCCTCTAGTGGGATGAAACTATTTCTTTAAACTTCCACCCAACGTGGCCATTCGACGGGCTTTATTAAAGTAATTACAATTAATACAAAAACGGTAGTGGAATCTGAACGACGGAGGTGTTTTGGCGTTTTACACATTATACTGTGCCACAGGTGAAAGTCGGGTTAAGGGTCTACGAAAATCCCCATCGCGACAGGGATTTTAACCGGGGATCTTTCGTTCACCAGTCAAAGACCTTAACCACTGAGCCACCAGACCGCTACAGACAGACTGTTATCATTAGCATGTAGGTGACCCGAACTCATAAGATTTTATCCATCCAAAAATCGACAAACGGGCCTATAGAAGTTTTCGCTTCAAAAACTAAAAATTTGACTTAGTCCACCACACGACGGTTGGCGAATCTTCCCGAAGGAGATGTGCCAAGCTATTGTGTCAGAGGCAAGAAGGCCAATTCCTTTCTTCAGGGGCCTATAGTTTAACGTAAAATCAGAACCATGGAACGTCCTGGCGTAGCTCATATAATCAAATACAGATCCTGCTCACCGCGGAATTTGAACCCACGACCGGTGAGAGAGGCAATCCGAAGTAACCGCTGAGCTTCCAGACCGCCTTGTTTTGAAGTTTACGTGTGATAAGCACTAGCAAAATGGAATAATAACTGTGGGGTTGTATGAAGAACGTTGACAGAAATTAAGGTGAGGAGGGGGAAAGAAGGATTTAGGTTTTTTGTAAATCAAACGTAAACAGTATTTTTCTGCGATGTTGTTGCAGGCCATGTTTCCACAGTTGCTTAATTAATTACTAGTTGAAAGAACACGCCAATGCAACTGTTTAGTTTATTTATTGCTGCGTCGTACGCGTTTCACCTCTCATCGAGGCATCATCAGCGACGTTCAGACACAAACAAATACCACAATTCAGGCATTTACCAACTCACCTGTCAAAAATGTGAAGCAGTATACATAGGGCAAACACGAAGACAATTCCAAATCAGATACAAAGAACACATGAGAGCACTAAAATACAGTAACCATTCCACATTTGCTGAACACCTCATAGAAAATGACCATTCACCAACAAACATAAACACAGATATGCAAATTCTCACTATCAATAACCACAGACACAACACAATCACTATAGAGGAAAACTTATATATACAAAAAGCAAAAAATGAAGGCAAACAGGTACTAAACGACCAAGTAAACCTCACAAATAAAACGTTACTCAATTTAATATACACAAACTCGACAGACAAAACAAAATAAACACAAACTGTATAATAAAACCCCACACATATATACAGCACACATAAATATAAAACATTCTAACAAGACCAGCACACATACACACACTTTTCAAAACTCGCGCTATCGGCCCGAGACATGACATATACAAACAAAATGGCCACAGCAGACAACCGAAGGACGCGACAAGACGTAAACAAACCAGCTGACGCTAACAGACGACTGAACGATGATAACAAACAATTTTGTAAATATGATACAGGCAAAACATGCGTTGTATATAAAAACGGAGATGCGCAGCTGCATACAACAGTAACAAATGTAAATTGTAAGTAACTTGTAGCTATAAAATATCTCATGCCCATAATTATGTAATAATAGGATAAAACTGTATATAAAAACTGTAACACAGATTCGTCGCTGATGATGCCTCGATGAGAGGTGAAACGCGTACGACGCAGCAATAAATAAACTAAACAGTTGCATTGGCGTGTTATTTCAACTAGTAATTAAGTATTTTTCTATTTGTTTTAAAGTATACCTACGCAAAGTTCCATCAAAATCGGATAAAAACTGCGTGTTGCAAAAAGCGTCCAAAGAGCAAACCACACGCGCAGCACGTCAGAGCATATAAGTGACACGAATTCATAGATCTATCCCCAGTCTACATCCCGCCTATAAAAGTTTTCACATTAAGGAAAGAAAAGCAAACAAAAAATTTTAATGGCGTGAAGAGTTGCGATGTTTATTTTCACACCGTGAATCTGATTTGGTCTTTATGTATTCTGTTTACCGCCCATTTCCCGTTGTGGAAGAAGTAGCGAAAAAACAGAGGCAGAACAGGATTTCACTGTAGAAAGGTATCCTTTTATATGAGACAACTTATAACGCGGCTATTGGTATGCACATTACAAAAATTTAAGTAACCAACACTCTCGCTGCCCGTATACTGGTAACTGGGCTTTATCTCAGTTTACATTTATGAAAAAAAATTTAATTTACGTTATAAGAATCTTGCCTACAATATATTGTTATAATGTGTTATTGGGAGAAAGTAAAAATGAAAAATTCTTCACATCAACAGCGTCTCAAACCATATATAAATATATCTTCTTAAAAACCAAGAATGTTTTCCCCGCTGATGGTCTGATGTTGCTTTTGGTTTCGTTCGAGATGAAACGTGCTGAATAATGCTGATCGTACTCGTTGGAAGGTCTTCTTTGATGGATGAAATGTTTGCGTGCTAACGGCCATGAAAAACCATTAACATCACCCAACAAGAACTCTCAAACTTCCGGCTGCTAAAAGCAATCACTGGAAATCTCGTCGGCTGCTTAATATATTATTTTTGGAAATAGCGTGTTCGACAGCTGGGAAATCGCTCAGAGTTTCTCAATAACGAATCCGTATCCGCTGAATGTGTGTCTAAATCTTTTATTCTATCCGACCGTCATTTATGTTTAGGAGATTTTGAAGTAACACGTCTTAAACTTAGATTTCATATTTGTCAACAAAGAAAATAAAGAGTACTCACCTTCACAATCAGTACCAATAGAAGAATCAGCTTGGTCTTTGTGTCACTGTGTCATCGTGACGTCACGCTGCCGGCCTTCGTTGGCGGACTACAACGGCCACAGATGCTACTACCAACAAGACTAGAGGTTTTTGGCGTTATTTATTAATAGTTCTGTTTTGTTAAGCAAGAAACTAATATACAAAACACTGAACGAAAAGTATGTACTGCGTTTAAATTAACATATACGAGAAGGTTTTTTTTTTTTTTTTTTTTTTTTTTTTTTTTTTTTTGACACAAGTCATTATCTCCCTTCATACCTTACCGAAATCGATAAATGAGGTACCATTTTAAAAATTAAGGTATCCGCTTTGATCATATCATATTTTAAGAGAGTATATTTTACAGATTCGACCTTCAAAGAGCAAATATATCTAAAATTCTATTTTTTTGTCACTAGCCATTTATCTCGCTGGATACCTAACTGAAACCGTTAAATGACTATCATTTTAAGGATTAAGATCTCCGTTTTGTTAACATCATGTATTAAGACAGGAATTTTTCAGAATTCGACAATTAAAGGGCAGAAGTGTCAATATTTCTACAACGCATTTTTGGGTCACGAGCCATTTATCTCATATGATATTCAACCGATATTGAAAAATTAGGCAATATTATCATTATTTCGATACATATTTTTGTGTCACTAGCTATTTATCTCCCTTGATATATAACTGAAATAGATAAATGAGCTATCATATTAATGATTAAAGTCTTTGCTTTGGTCACATCATATCTTAAGAAAGGAATTTTTTGGAATTCGACCCTTCAAGGGCAAAAGTATCATTATTTCCATAAAGTATTTTCTTTATCACGAGCCATCTGATATCTAACCTAAATCGATAAATGAGGTATCATTTAAAAGATTAAGGTCTCCACTCAGGCAAAATTATAAATTAATAAAGAAATTTTTCATAACTTGACCTTTAAAGGGCAAAAGTAATAACCGCGAAGTCGCGCGTATGAGACAGTTCAGAGCCAAGCCGCTAGATAGCAGTAGCACATATCACAGAGCTATTAATAAACTGCTTCACTGGCGTCGACTTTCGTTACGTACCTATTACACTAAACAAATTAACAACTCAAACAAATGAGGTGGTTCTTTTTTCATCCCATTACAAACCCCAAACCTTACTATTCATTGTATCCGAGAAATTTTCGCACGTTTCATGTGATTTTTACTTAATTATATTCGTTAGATGTAGACATTTTCCTTAATTTTTTTCCCCACAGATATGTAAACTAAGTGGTTTAATTTTCGAGCAGCAATGTTAACTTAAGATTTGATTAGATTGAAATTTAGCCTGGGTCAGAATGACAACTGGTATTTGCCGTTACAGTAGAGGACACGAATAAACTTTTTTAACGAGCGCTATGTCACCGAAAACATTATTTCATGTGCATGAAAAAAGTTTCTCATTTGTTGCGATCTATGCGGTCTGGACCAAGGTTAAAACTAATCTTACGTTGCATCGTTAGTTCAGATTTATTTTTCTTTGCTTTCACTGACGCAATATAACTGACGTTATTATTTCAGACGCTCGTAAGTAGTTCCTACCGTATTGCGATGTATCTTACAATCGAAATGTGAACAACATTACAAAATCAGGGTTATGAGCGTCATTTAAAAACAACTGTATTTAATTAAGCCCATGGGAAGATATGATTTCTCGGAATACTCTGATCAGTCCATCATTTTTGACGGGCATAGAAACTAGTGTAAAACGGAAGTAACAAGTTGGGTACGTAATGGAAGTTTTTCTGCTAGACGGCAATAATTAACAAAAGAAAAATTCAAAATCCGTTTTACTTAATCGTTTTGAGTAATCGTTTCCCTGTCGTTACCAGTGGATCGGTTTTCGGAGTTGAAAGTCTGAAGTCCATCAAGTGCGACACTGAACACCACGTTCGAGCTATCGTACAAATTTCTTTTATTTATTTTTTTGTGCTCATTATAATCTAGCCAGCACGTTAGATATCTTGCTCTTATTTTCGAGATTATGATTTTTCTATATTATATCCTTGCCGTCGAACAATATATCCAAAGAACTGTGGTACGTCATATAAAGGTTAGCCTCTCTATAACCTATGGTTTTTACATAACTTAGATATAGGTTCATGATACCCACTATACTCTCTTTTTTTTATCTGCTTAACGTCTCTCTAAAGGCGAGGTCTTTAGAGACGGGAAAGGATGGGGGGGGGGGGGGGGCAAGGAATGGGAAGGAATTCGACCATGGTATTTTGAAGGAAGCATCCCGGCATTTGCCTGGAGTGATTTGGGAAACCATGGAAAACCCAAATCTGGATGCCCGGACGGGGATTCGAACCGCCGTCCTCCCGAATGCGAGGCCAGAACGCTAGCCGTTACACCACCAAACTCGGTCATTATACTCTTAATATTCTCCTATACTGGAAAGGATCTATTCCTCAACAGTCTTATGCTTTGCTTGTACCACAGCGCGTTAAAGTAGCTCCAGAAATATTGAATTTTTCAGGATTCTAGATATGGTATTGTCTCTTTCTGCCACCATTGTTCCAAATGACATTCAGTGTTGTTACAGCATCTTTGGTGATCACTCCAGGCGAATGCCACGATGGTTCCTTCAAAATGGCTTGGCCGAATTCCTGCTCGTTCCTTGACTTTACTCCTTTCCTGCCTCTAATGACCTAACGAGGGTTAAAATCATACGGAAAAAAATATTGGTTTTCATACTTTCTGGATACTTACAGTTAAAGGGGAAGTTTGGTCGCCAATATACTTTGGTTTTGTTCACATTTGATTCTGTGTTAGTATTATTACATTTTTTGTATTCGCAGTTTAGGGATAAATGAATTTGACATAATCTTTTGAGGATCGGAGGATGTTTCATTTACCAGATCGTTTTGTTGGTTATATTTTTCTTAATATTGATCCAATTTTATTTTCGACTTTTTCTTTCTATTTTATTCCTGTGATTTGATGTGTTGTTTATAAATCTCTTTGGCTGCCTTGTTATAAAGTGCGCCTTTTTATTTTTGCGTAATTGGTTTCGAGGTGCTATTTTCTTTTTTGTAGAAGAGTGACCATTATTGAAGCCGTGTTAAATGGTATTTCCTGAGGTTGATTTTCTTTCGTTGATCATATAATTTGTTGAATCCTTTAGTCATTTTTTACTGTTTTGATAAAGTCAGGGGCATCGTACGTTTTCATTCCTATTCCACCTTTGTTTGGAGGTAGGTATATTAAATTGATTTTTTTTTTTTTTTTTTTTTTTTTTTGCCTGCATACCACTAAGCCATTAGACTTCATTTCTTATGACTTTACGCCTTGTCGACGTCGAGGTCATTAGAGGCGACGAAGGACTGGGCGCTAGGAACGGCAAGAAATTCGCTCATGGCCTTTAGAACGAACCGTCCTACATTCACCTGGAGTGATTTTGGGAAACCATGGAAAAATGCGAAGCCAGAACTTTATCGCTCACCCAACACGCTCAATCCTCTCGTTTCTTGAGCACTAGAATGGTGACGTAATTCTGTTCTTTGGACAAATCTGGTATTTAAACACCTGGGAAGCGTCTATTTTGTTGTTGCGTTTAGTTAGACTGAATGGTGCCGCGTCTGAATGGAGCGCAGTGCTGGGAGAGTTGATCGCCCCGAGGAATGCTGATTCTGTCAGCAGATCAGCTCGGCGTATGGGGAACGTGAGAACCGCTGACTCGGTTTGTGCTGCCGCGGCACATCTTAAAGTGAAGCCTCGGCCCTGCTTGCCTCGTGTTAAACGTGTGGGCAATGACCTATCAGACGCAATGCACCGCGTTACCAAAGACCTCATCATCCACGAGTAGCTAATAGCACAAATAAAAAAAACGTTTTAACAATACATCCATGTAGTACTGCAAATTCTCGAGACTGGTTTCAGCCGCGATCAAAAAAAAAGATAATAAATATTACTTAATGATTAGCAGGTGCACACGACTTTGTGTTTGTCAAGAATTTTGAAGTTTTTATGTTTTTGCACGGAACCTTAAATATTTCCAGCCTAAGTTACTCCCTGTTAAATCAGTGAAAGTCCCGTCAAAATCGGTTCATACACCAAATATGTTGCATATTAATTATTTATATACGTTAATAGCTGGAAAATCTGGAAAAAGCGTCGTTTTCTAGAATATTTTAGTACATTCAAGAACATTTTATTACATTCTGGAAGATTTCAAAGATTTCTAGAACACTTCGTTCAAAATATGAAAACGTCCTAGGTCGACCATTTTCAACCACCTATTCTCCCACACCAACCAACATGAAATCATCAAAGTGCACAATAGAAAAACATTCTAGAACGTTCTAGAACATTCTAGTACATTCGAGAACATTCTAGCATATTCTAGAAGATTACAAAGATTTTTTTAGAACACATTGGTCGACCCACCATAACTCCCTCACCCCAATAGCTACCAACCTTCAACCACCATAGTGCACCATAGTGCTCCAGGCTACAACCACACACAAACACCAGTGGTCTGCGCTAGGTAGCTGTGGCTGCAAAGTGAAATATAGGGTCACACACGTCTATTTTTATATATGTATACAGATTATGCCAATGCAACTGCACCTCAGTACCATAAAACAAGAACAGTTGCATTGGTGTAATCATTAAATAATATTTATTATTTTAACTAGCAACAGCAGAAGAAATGACCTTCAACCATCATGTATAAAGATGAAATAGGTTTTCTATTCACTAACCCTCCACATTATAATGATAACCCAGTTTCGTTTAGCCAGCGTGGTGGGTGTGCGGTAACGCTCTAGCCTCGCATTCAGGAGGACGCGAATTCGAATCTTCGTCCGGCCATCCAGATTTCGGTTTTGTATGATCTCCCGAAATCTCTCCAGGAAAGTACCGGGACGGTTTCTTTATAAGTACATGGCCGAATTCCTTCCTATTCCTTTCTCTCAATCATAATTTGCCTCTAATGACATCAATGTAGACTATCGTTAAGTCATAAACAGTGCCACATTGTCGACTGGTCTAATTCACCTTCCTGTCTGAATCCTGTGATATAAGGAGACATTTGTGAATATCCGACAATAAGATCATTTCATGTAAGACTGTAGGTTTTCTCGCCGATCAATATGAATAAAATCTTCTAGCAGAGCTAGTCCGTCGATAAAACCACGACGTTTCGCCAATGTCAAGTGACTGACTGATTCCGAGGTAGTGTTTTATAGTTGGAATAACTCGGCTAGTTGCCAGAGAAGATTTTATTCATGATCATTTCATGTTTTATTTGAGGTAGACAACCTTATTACTAAGAAACAATGTGATTTGGAAGAAGACTGGAATTTATTTTAATGGCTTTTTGCCTTACTGGCCATATAGCCAGCCATTTACAAAAGTTTCCATTGGCGTGTTCAACAGCGTTTTCAATTAATTAATAACTTAAGAATATGCGTTACAATGGCACGAACAAAACGATAATAGGCAGACTTACAACCAGCCATGTGTTAAAATTAATGATTATACAATTGAAATGGATACACATACAGGTAGAAACAATCCTGTGTTAAAATATACAGTACACAATGGAAAAGAATGTATATGCTTTAAAAGAGAAGGGATCAAGTTGTTTAAAGGGATCAATTTTACAATATCCACAAGGAAATCTCCGATAAATGTATTTCTATCTTTAAAATAGATAATTAAGATCCTATAAATGTTTATTCATTAGACGTTACCATAACAGTCGCCTTCGAGGAAAGAGGATACCAAAACATTTTTTAATTCCATCAACATTTTATCTTGGTGCAATCAATACTTTTGGCAGAAACAAAGTCGCCCACTCCTGGTCTGAGCAGTCCATTGAGGAATTCTCTAAGGCGTATTCGATTTGACTGGGGAAGTTACCATGATCGAATCGATTTCTGGTAATGCGTGTGATGTAGCGCCTTTTAACGTTGAAATTATGCTGCCAAGGTTTTGCAGAGATAGTTGGTTGCAAGCGGCCGTTGTGCGAACCTTTTCGTTGTAACGAGCTGCTTCATTCCGTTTGCCGTAATGCCTTTGCTCGATGTTTAACAGTTTAGTAGAATTCTGGGGATGGGAGTTTCAAGTCTTCTTTCTACCCCCACTTAATGGTTTCATTTACCTGTCCGTCGACGTAGTCACTAAACTTCATTCCCTTCTGTGGTGACCGACATGAAAATTCTTGGTACTCTTTATGTTTTTTCTGACATATATTTCATGGAGAATGTCTTTTATTACAATTTGACAGAGATTGTTTTATAGCTCTAGCTTTGTCAACTTCGAGGTCATTAGAGACGGTAACGGGATGGAATATAGTCATAGCTTTTTTGTAGGAACCATCCCGATAATTTCGGGAAACCATGGAAAACCGAAAATTGTATGGTCAGACAGGTATTCGAACGAATGTAAGGCCAGAGCTTTACCTCTCACTCAATACTCTCAGTTGACGCTGGAGTCTAGCAATCCGAAAGGTGTGAGTTTAAATCCGGCCATTCACATTTCGATTTTACATGGTTTCCTGCAATTACTTCAGGCAAACGCCGGGACGGTTCCTTCAAACGGCCATTTCCTTAATTCTCTCCCGCCTCTAACTACCTTAACGTCTACAAAGCGTAAAGAGCTAAGAAAAAAATAAAAATAAAGAACTTATCGTTGAGCTAAAATAATGTTCCAGACCTACCGTATGCTCTCGTCAGCCTACTTCGGTATTGACAACACCCTTCATGTTCTGACTCTTGACACTGTCTCATAAATTATTGGCTCCTGCTGTTTCTTTACCAATATCATTCGGATGGAAACCGTAAATATTTTATTTTATCTTCGTTCAACGCGAAGTAATGCATTCGCGCCTATTCTTAACCATTTACACAAAAATATATAGAATGAAAACCTCCGTGGGCAGACAAACTCAGGTCGTACTGAGGGTAATGCGACGTTCCCTTATTTTATCACTGTTACGCGTCGTCGTGACGGGAAGAATTTCCTAGGAATTTTACAGCAACTTGATAATATATTTTAGCAAACTCACTCTAATCAGATCACAGGAATAATACTAGAAGCTATATTAGAAAACGCCGTAGCTTCATGATGTAGGTACTTATGTGCATCATATATTGTAACCTATGTCTTCCTGTACGGCCCTTTCTTTCAACTGTTCCCTCCACTAACAAATTAGCCAACCATACATGTCTCATAACATGATTCACCATTCTGTCTCTTCTTTCTGAGAGAATTTCCTACAAATTTCTTTCCTCACTTTCATTTCGCGTTTTTTTGGTCCATTTAATTTTCAGCATCCTTGATTCCTTCCCGTTCCTTGCCCTCATCCTGTCCTAGCGCTAATAATCTCCGCGTTGACGAGCCGTTAACCTGGAAAAAAGTTAAAAAGGAAACATAGCCCCACATTTGAACTGTTTCAATTTCTTTTTTTCTGGTATTTCAAAAGTACATGCTACATTACCATAAAGTACTGTGCTCCACAATTACAGTTTTAGAAAGTTCTTTCTGTGTCACTTATTCTTCACCACCTTTTCGCAACAATTGAGTTCGGCTGCCATTGATGATTTTTACTTACCATTGGCATGATCAAACTTTGGATCTTTGATACTACTTACTGATGGGTGAACTGAAGTCATGTCATCTGTCTGTGAAACATGGAAGTAACTATGTTCAGCGTGTGATAAGAGTATGTTTTGCTTGTGGAATCGAGGCGGAAATTAGAGACCGTCCCGCCATTCGTCTTGACGGCTGCCAAAAGTCGGCTAAAAACCGCAGTCACGACGACCGGTACCAGCGGAAGGGGGGGGGGGGGCTCGTGCCCATTCCCGTTGTACCTCCCGGATCCAGTGTGCGGCGTCTCAGATCACTGAGCCACACCAGGGGATCAAAGTTCTTACTCAGTCCTAGATAAATGTTTGAAACTCAATGATTTCTCTGTTTAAACAAGGCTTTTTCACTGGTGCTACTCTACTTTTAACATCGTTGATGCTAATATCGCAACGTCCTGTTGGATGATTTATTTCTTTTTCATTCCTGCTCTACGCCTCGTGCAAGTTGACGTCGATGCCATTGGAGAAGGGATAAGAAAAATAGCTGGAGTGGCTACTATTAGTAAAATCGTCAGAGAACCAGGATGCTTCTTTTAAATGCCATAGCCGAATAAATTGCAGTCCCTTGCCACCAGTCATTTCCCGCCTCTAATGATCTCGACGTAGACGGAGCGTAAAGCCATAAGCAAAAAAAAGTAATCAGTGAGGGATTATTGAGATGGTACGGTCATTTCATGAGAAGAGGTGAGGGAAGAGAAAATTAAGAAAGCGTGGGGATGCATGAGGGAAATATGGAAAAAGGTGGAAGTACGAGGAGTTTACAATAATAAATCGAACTTCTGCTGTAATTGCTTTATTGCTCATCATACTAACTTTTACACACTGTCCCCTTCAAAGTACTGTCCTTCAGTATCAATACATCGTTTTTTTCAAGTTTTGGAACGCCTCCTGGAATGCAATTTCTCCGATGGCGCGCAGTTCTCTCGTCGCATTGTCTTGAATTTCTTCTATGCCTGGAAACGACGTCCTTTCAAAGTATTTTTCAGTTTTGGGAAGAGAAAAAAGTCTGCCGGAGCCAAGTCTGGAGAATAGGGTGACTGAGGCACAACGCGAGTGCGATGTTTTGCCAGATAATTCGTGACAAACAACGATGCGTGAGCGGCTGCGTTGTCATGGTGCAACATCCACGACTGATTCTCCCACAGTTCAGGCCTTTTCCTACGCACAGTATCTCTCAATCGTGTCCGAATTTTCTGGTAGACTTCCTTGTTTACCTCTTGACCACGTGGTACAAATTTATGGTACACAACTCCTTTGCAATCAAAAACCACGACCATCATCACCTTGATGTTCGACCGCTTCATCCGCGCTTTCTTTGGTCGAGGAGATCCTTTACCCACCCATTCTGAAGACTGCCTCTTCGTTTCCACATCGTACCCATAAACCCATGTTTCATCGCCTGTAATGATGTTCTTGAGGAAATTTTCGTCCTCATTTCCTTTTTCAAGCAACTCCTTAGAGATCCTAGCTCGATTCTCCTTCTGGTCGTCCGTCAACAAGCGCGGCACCAGTTTTGCACTAACACTATGCATTCCAAGTTTTTCTCTCAGGATGTGATTGCAAGAGCCTACATTTATGCCAACTTCTTCAGCAACCTCACGGACAGTCAAACGGCAATTTTCACGAATCACAGTACGAATCCTCTCAACATGGTGATCGTCTGTTGATGTGGAGGGGTGACCAGATTTTGGATCGTCGGTAACCGAACTCCTGCCATCCTTAAAGCGCTTAAACCATTCATAGCACTGTGTTCGGCTCATGCAGTCATCCCCGTATACTTGTTTAAGCATTTGAAGTGTCTCGGTAAAAGTTTTCCCAAGTTTAATACAAAATTTCACACAGACGCGTTGCTCCTCCAAATCCTTCATTCTCGCTTTCTCACAAATCCGACGAGCACTCTGCTCACGACCTAACTCAGCCAGCTGTCGCTCGTAAACTAATGCAGCGACCGTAGTGCGACAAGAGGCAATCTCTTGCCGAGAGATGTAACTAGTGTACTCGGAAGTCAGAGAATTTTATCTGCAGCCGTTGGCGCGCTATCTAATTAGTTCGGTTTCTTTTTATACACAATTCGTATCTAGTTAAAAAGGACCTCGTGAACAAAGGGCTGAAAGAAGAGCACGCTGTTGATGGGAGAAGGTGGGAGAAATTTTTGAATGGAGCCGATCCGTAATATTGGGAAAAGGTGGTGAAGAAGAAGATGGGAGGAAGGGACAAGGAATTATAAAGAATTTGACGATAGTCTTTTACCGGAGGAAAGTCTCGTTGGGCTGCTGTCTTGGAGACGCGCGTCTCGTGATTGCGTTGCGTGCCGGGGACGTTGCCCGTCGTCTGTCCGCCTTCTGGTCTGCCGGCCAGGCGACCCTCATTAGTTGCCTCCTCCGTGCTCCAGCTAACACAACGCTTTCCACTCGCGATAATGCGCGGTCCACGCATCGTCATTACAGCAGCGCGCGGAACCGTCCTTCTTCCTGGTCTCCAGCGGAGAGATCCAGCACTCAACCTCAACTCCATTACAGAGGCGTAACGCTCGGGCCTGCTGTTCGGGATGACGTAAGGTATAAATTAGCAGAACAAAGGAGAGCTGATACAATTCCTCAACACCGAGTTGATCCCCAGAGGAGGTAGGATCGACAGCTTCGTTGGAAGCCGGTAGTGTCTCTGACGACCCTAACTCGACCAGGTCATTCCAGAAAAACTCATCTGATGGGCCCGAGCTCTAGATCCTGTTGAAGATCTTTCCTCAGACAGTGGTTGTAGTCTATACTAACAAAAGGCTAACTTTTGTCACCGTGTAGCCGCGTCCGTAACACTGACGAAACACGCCAGGCCTTCGGTACCGGGCTAATTACGGCCAGGGATGTTACTGCAAAATTAAGATTATGGGTGTTATTTAATAACAACTCCATTTACCTGAGCAATCACGAAGAAATGAGTTTCCAGACACTGAAAAAGTACATATTGCGTTTAAATTTACATATTAACTATAAGTTCTTCACCAGCACCTTTTCTCAACATTTTTCATTCCTCTTTGGCATGGTCGAATTTTGAGCTTAGGTTTTAGCGCCACATGCCTTTGTTGCCGCCAAGCATTTTATGCCTACTTACGGCTAGTAATACATACCAATGGAGGAAGTGAAGTGTTGGCATTGTTTGCGTAATGTGTAACTATGTTCTGTATGTGTAGTTTATGAGGCAGACATTGCTGTCAGGACGACCGGTAAGGCCGGCATAACACTGTAAAAGATCTTTGTCCAAGATCTTTTATAAAACATTTTATCATATTTATTTTATCAAAGGTATTTTATGATATTTTTTCAGTCCCATTACACTATATAAAGATTTTCATCATAGTTCTTTGAAATGAATTAATTAAACTTTTAAGCTTTTGCAGACGCAGATAGTGCAGCTGTCACAATATGTATTTTATTGAAGATAAAGAAGAGAAGTAAACATATTTAGGTTAGACCGTGGATTACGAGACTTGATATGACAGGAGTTCATCAAAGTTTAGTAAAAGAGCTGCAATGTGAGGACATGGCAAATTATAAAAATTATGGTCGATGCTGAAGTATAGGTCAAATACATTCTTACCACAATATTTTCATAAATTTCTACATCAGAATTATTTTCCCATATATACTATTGGGTGTTTATTTTTACGGTGGATGTGCAATGGGTTGTACTCGATTGCTGGTGGCGGATCTTCACCATTCTGCAATATAGCACACGCATTGGTCTGCGCATTCTGTCTGCTATTATTCCAGAAACCTGTCAGAATATAGTTTCTTAACACATTAATTTTCTTTATTACGTCTTCGACAGTACAGCCTTCTACTAATTAACTTTGCGTAAGTGTTCGCCTTTTTATTCCTAATCTTAAGTCTACATGTTTCTGACTTTAAAACATTTCCTTCTGTTCATACTCAGAAATAAAGATTTTCGTGGATTCAGCAGTCATAAGGGAGCGTCCATAAACCACGTAGCTCCATTTTGACCTCCCGTTAACCCCCTTCCCCCTCTCATAGCCCAACGTGGTATTTGTCTCTACCCCCCCCCCCCTCCTCACTTAGCCTTTTTCCCTATTGATTCCAGATGAAATTTTGTACAATTTTCACTTGCAGACTATCATAAATTACATACGGGAATAATGAAATTGCACAAATAAATATTCACAAGCTGTTTTGTGTTCTGTATCTCATTTTAACTGTGACAAATAATATGAACGAAAAGCTATGTGACCTGGCTCAGAACCCCCCCCCCCTTCCTCCTACGTATTCCAGCGTAGCTTTCAAGCCAACCCCTCCCCCCCCCCTAAACCGAGCCACGTAGTAAATGCACACTCCCTAACCAACTTTGGTAACTTCCCTTGAGCCATTTTCTTTGTTTACGTTTGCAGGGTGGTGAAATCTTTTATAAAATGTAATCCCAACGTCTTACATTTTATAAAAGAAACCTTTTATAAAATATGCCCCATTACACTGTAAAATATTTTATGAAATATCTTTGATCAAAGTTCTTTGACAAAGATCTTTTACAGTGTAATGTCGACCTAAGCGGGAATCAGCACTCCAACCTGGTCGCGTTGTATCTCCCCGATGCAGCGTGCAGCGCCTTAACCGGCTAAGCAAAATGGCGGGTTAAATTACTTATTAGTCGCTTCTTGTTTCATTAATATTCAGTCGATGTAGATGTTCTCTTATACTCTCTGTCCAGAGATGTCGCTGTTTAAACTAATAAGGATGCATGCTAAGTGATTGTGTCATAGGTAGGACGGCCAGTTCCATTCCTCTGAGACCTACCGTTTAATGTTGAATCCGAACCAGGGCCATATGGGTTAGTGGTCGGTAAACTATTTTAACATTTCTCTGGTCATCGGGTTGAAAAATGTTGAGATTCTTGATTGCGACACAAATATGAAATATGTCTACAAAGAAATTTGGCAGAATCTCTGACTTAATTGCGAACCTCAAAAAAAAAAAAAAAAAAAAAAAAAAAAAAAAAAAAAAGCTAAAAATGGAGATTCTTAAGAATTCAATTTCCGCCAAATACCTATTTATGTTGTCACCTAATCTTCTCCTGTCTTAATTAAGTTCACTAACAACCATTTACCGTCTTTTAGCTATATTTCTAAAAATTTTAATAAATAGTCTTAATATTCTTCTTTAACATTCAATTAATTGTCTGTTGCAGAGAATTTCTTATGCTCTGACGCGAATCGTATTCGACATCTTCAGTCACTGAAATTGTTGCGGGACCATTGAGACACCTGTTCCACCAATGTTACAGATATTTTAAGAAGAATATTTATATTGAGCGACCTGGTAGTTCAGTGAATAAGACGCGCCCATTGTAAATTTCGGGTTCCAGATTCGAATCCCGGTACTGAGCAGGAAGGGTGACCTGCAACGCTCTGGCCTCGCATTCGGGAGGACGCAGTTTCGAATCCCCGCCCGGCCATCCAGATTGCAATATTCCATGGTTTCCCGATATCACTTCTGGCGATTGCCAATATGGTTCCTTCAAAAGGCTATGGGCAAATTCCTCACCGTTTCTTTCCCCCAGTCCTATCCCGACTCAAATGAAGTCAACTGCAACGAGGCGAAGAGCCATAAAAAAAAAATTCCAGTGTGATCAGAAATTTATACGGGTTGCTCTCTTCATTTGACCTAAGCCAGAGCTCGGATTCCAAGTTAAGCTAAAGATCCCCGGACAAAGAAACTGTCGGTCCTACTTCTCACATACTGACTTGCTACGTCAGCTTTTGGAGGCTTCAATTAAGTTTTATTTACGGCAGGATAGATTTTACGCAATTGTAACTGTGTTTTTATCCGTGGCACTAGTTTAAACGCCCGGGCATACCTGTGGTGAAGGAATTTGTTCTGGAAACGTTTCTGAAGATAGACTAATAACGATTAATTATTATATTTTTATCGATATTTTTCTTAATATTAGTAAATTTTCTCTGATTAGATTCTCTGAGTATTTGGTTAGAATGTTTTTAAATAACTCCATTTGATTTTATTTGACGTAAATTTCTGCTGTTATGAAAAAATTCTAAGTTAAGTACAATTTCAATAACGAATAAGTATCATTTGTTTGATTGATATGTTTTGTGAATAATTACGGTTCGTGTAAAATTTATCTGGATTTCATTCAACTTCCCTGTTTGTTATCTTCTGTAAAAAAAGTTCTTATGCTCTATGTTGTCACTTGGTTTCAGTAACTGCTACAGAGAATACACCGTAAAACTTCAATTTAAACGAGCGTCACATTATATTTTTTTTATATCTCTGCTTCGCATTATAACTTTTATCTCTGGTTCACAACAGACAATTATCTTCAGCTGGCATCGCATTTACGCTTTATTTGAAAGGCGTGAGTGCAAATAAAATCAAATTCAATTATTTATTTGAAATTTACATTTCTTTTTACAGTAAAAACGTAAATAAAGTCAGTACAGTTATTCACTTGAATTTTGCTGATAAGCCAAGCAGCGCTGTGGTGGCAGAAAGTGTAACTAACACTTCGGGCATTTTCGGGACTCGCCGTAAATGACCGACGCATCGAGGTAAGGTCTCCAGGCTTAAAGCATTTTATTGAAGAGGATTAGTGAGTGGAAATCAGTGTATGTATTTTGCTTTCTACTATCACATTACTGTATTTTCTGGGATACGGAAATCTTTTAACGGTACATACCCAGCGTATTGAGGACGATGGTAAAACACAGATCTCGAGCTTGAAACACAAAGGACAACCACTGTGGCGGAAGGAAGACAAGATTATTACACGTCAAGCCACCAAGAGGTGGTCTTGTCCATTCTTGTGTCCAGCCGTGAGTTGTATACAATTTGGGTACACCGGGCTGGGAGAGTGCAGTGTATCGGGGACAGCCGCTACGTAGGCTGGCGTGACTGAAGACCACTGTCAGTCAACTCCCAGCACCAATCACTGTCCTCAGACTGGAAACGGGACCGCGGCAGTCCAGAGGAAGAGAAACGTCCTGACAGTGCATGCAACAGCTCCAAGTGGGAGGGACCCAGGAGATGTCATGTATCCTGTACACAGCTGTCTATTATCGACTCCTTACACCACCCCTCCCCCAAGTTTGGTGTTATACTGGGAATAAACATAACACTTGTCGCAAAAAATAAAAATCAAGCAAAGGAAAAAGGCTAGAAATGATCCGCTGAGAAGAAAATAATAGATAACGAGAAGCTGAAGGGGTACAGGAGGAAGAAAGAACCACAAAGGACGAATAATTGAAAATGGCTTGTGTTCTATAAAAAAACCTAACGGGGAAAGAAGAAGAAGATCAGGGACAGCTATAACTTGATGTCTGAAGAAAAAACAATCAATGAAAGCGGGTTTACAAAATTCCTGGGTGTGAACATAGATCGGAAATTGAGCTGGATCTCACATGTTCCGCAACTTTCTAAAATTCTTGACTATGTGAACTTTTCGTTGAGAATAATACCTGGAATAGCTAATACAGAAACGAGGAAGCTGGTATATTTTCACTCCCTCCTCCTGAGTAAATTTTTCACAAGCACAGATGACATTTAAGTCACAAAATCATGCCATAAGAATTATTTGCGTGATAAACCCATGGGCATAATTCAGAAGTCTAAAGAAATTTATGTCTACCTGCTTACAATGACCGCGCAATACATATAATCCCAAATGTCTTTTGTAGTAAAAAATCCCAAACATTAATAATAAACATAAGACTTGTTACGAAAATAAAATCAAACACGTCACTTGTGAAAAAAAAAAAAAAAAATGGAGATAAGCTTAAATGTGAATAAAACAGTATTAGCGGAAAAAACGTTGGTATCAGTATTTAGGACGAAAACTTAACATAGTCGTATTCGGTATAATCTTACTTTAGTGACCCATATGGTGGTCGTTCCACAGCAGAATGTAGAAATAAATTCTGTATTTCTGAAAAATGATTGTACGAATGATCCATCACCGACAGAAGGGTCGGGGCATGGATAAAAAGGAGCATTAATACTTAGACCTAGGTTTCAAATATACATGGGAATATTTTTGAAGTAATAATAAGTCGTGTTGTAAGGGTCGCCGGTTCAATCCCAGCTGAGGGTATAATTGTTTTTGTTGAAGTGTTGTATTGACTCTTGCCCTGGTTACGCGAAATAATTTTAAATGTAGTGAGTGCTATAAAAACCTCATAGGATTTTCAGCGTGACCATGGCGTTAGAATGCCGTTAAAAACGATTAGGAATTTACGTAGATAATATTCCTCTTTACACAAGAACGAAAGAGACAATTTGTTAATTGATGCCGATTTTATAAAATATTCTGAAACAACCAGAAAATGATATTTAAAATTCAACTCCTACATTTTGAATTCCCCATTGGAAATTGATGAAACAAAACTACACGATACACTTAGTTGTAAAGAAGACGATTACTAAATTAAGAAGTTTGAAATTAGAACTCCTAAGGAGGTCATTCTAGATGTTTCATTACCTTATTACCGAATACCTGACTGAAACTAACGGTTGAGCGAGAAATTCTACTGGCAGTTGTATGATCTTTAGTCCGAATGGTGAGTATGATAGTATTGCACATAACATCGTTCGAGAGGAATGTCGAAGTACCAAGTGCTTGTTTATATGTACAACAACAAGTAATATGTTTGCGTTTAAGAGCGTGCGGGTGAGTGTGTGCGTGGGTGTGAGTGTATGTATGAATGTATGTGTGGGGGGGGGGAAGGGGGATGGAGGGTGCTTGCGCATATATGAAAGATAAATGTACAAACAAAATAAAATAAAATATGGCAAATAATATGAAAAATAAAAAGTCAAACCAACAAGCGCAATAAGAAATGAAAATACCAAACCGAAAAATGTACACCGGAAACAATAGTACTTCTATTCTGAAGTGTGAATGTATGTATGTATGTGTGTGTGTGTTTGTGTGTGTGCGTGTTTGTGTGTGTGTGTGTGTGTGTGTGTGTGTGTGTGTGTGTGTGTGTGTGTGTGCGCGTGAGGGGAAGGAGGGTGCTTGCGCATATATGAAAGATATGTGTACAAACAAAATAAAATAAAAGATGGCAAAAAGTATGAAAAATCAATAGTCAAACCACCAGGCACTGTAAGAAATGAAAATACCAAACCGAAAAATGTGCATCCGAAACAGTAGTACTTCTATTCTGAATTCCTGATCTCAAGGGCACAGGGAGAGCAAACGAGCTCTCGGGTATAGCCCTCTCACTTACAGTGAGTTCCCACGGCCTGTGCATATGCCAGCCGCGCCGGTATAGGTTATGAATAGCGGGCTGAGGGAAGGGAGCCGCCTCTGCTGGCATTGGTGAAGCGTCTCTATCCGTCACCCAATCGGTAAACATTAAACGCCCGGGTAGCTGAAACGACACTATTTATTTATTTTCCCATATACAACATAGCCCAGCACCTAGTATCTAATCTGGGCCCTTATTTCCATTCTTTTACATTTACATATATTTCTTTCTTATATATATATATAACGTATTATAAACAATGAATGCAAGAAAATTTTTATTCAATTTCCAATATCTATTACATCCATTGTTATTGAACACAATGGGTACCACACCACTACTACATCTACTACTACTGCTATTGTCCCTAATATAACTAATAACATTACTACTACTACTATTAATACCATTACGACTACTACTATTACCACCACCAATTGTCACAGCCGCATTTCGGTCCAGTAATGTTCATTTTTCTTGGTAATGAGTGCGCTCCAAAGGTAGAGTCTCCTGGAACTGGCAGCAAAGTCAGCCGCCCAGGCCATCAAGAGTTGACCTCCTGGAATACCAAGACGGCCCCAGCTGTCGCTCAGAAGACTGCCTCTCTGGAGCACACTGAAGTTCCTCCGACGATTGATGTAGCTCATTGTCGTAGGATATCTTCCGTCCATCCGGTGTTGTCAAAGCCAGACTTCCAGCATCATTGTTCCCTCTGCAGTTGTTTCTGGAATTAGCTTCCTCTATTCCACTATTTGTAATTGTGTTCTCCTCTTCTGCTATCTGTGGCCTTTGATTTCGCTCGACAATTTTCCTTTTTATAAATTTCTCCTTCCAAAATTTTGAGGTTTGATCAGCTGCCTCGTCCAGCAAATGCCACAAACTTTCGTCGCGCAGTATGTCAAATATTCTCCTACCTATGCAGTCGAGCTTGTTGGTGTTCTCTCAAACTGGCTGTTGTTTCACACTCCCATACCACGTGCTCCGGCGTACTCTCTTTACCACATTCGCACCTGTCTGAGTCCACAATATTTCGACTTCGGAGCCAGCTACTGTATGACCCGTGACCTGTAATGTAGTGCACCAATCCGGGAGAGGGTTGAAGGTACTTCAGCTTTAACCTCTCCTCTACGGATGGGAACATATCATAATATGCTCTTCGACCTGTTTCACTGTTGTTCCATTCTTGTTGCCATTCCGCCAATAGAAGCTTCCGAATGTGCATCTCCGATGTTGGTTCCAGGGGCGGCCCTAGGGCGGTGCGAGCGGTGCGACCGCACCGGGCGCCGTCATATGGGGGGCGCCGAAAATGCAGCGAGAGATCGTCTGCTCAAAAAGTTAAAAATAAATTCTATAATAACCCAGTTTTTAACACACATCTTATAAGGGTTTATAAGAGTAAGAGTTTGAGCTTAATGCATAGTCGTATGTTATCATAGAATAGAGTCAATTCGAGTTGCTACTCGAGTCAGTTCGAGTTACTCGAATCAGTTCGAATTACTCGAAATCATGAAAATCACAACTCGTTCCAAAGTTAGCACCTTCCCGTGACACGTCGCGCCTCCCTCACCTGTTTCCTGCCTTAGGGAGCGTGCACAAACTACGTGGCTCGGTCCAGGTGTGGGGGGAGGGGTTGGCTTGAAGGCTTCGCTGGGCTACGTGGGGGGAGGGGGGCTTCCGAGCAAGGCCACGTAGCTTTCCTTTCATAACATTTTTCACAGTTAAAATGAGGAACAGAACTCACAACAGCATGTGAATATTTATTTCCCTCAGTTAATTATCTCCGTATGTAATTTACAATAGTCTGACAAGAGAAAACAGTACAAAATGTCTTCTGAAATCAAAAGGGAAAAAGCTACGTGCTACGTGGGGGGGGGGGGGGGGGGGGGGGGGGGGGGGGGGGGGGGGGGGGGGGAGGGGGGTTTACAGGAGGCCGAGCTACGAGGTTTAAGCACGCTCCCTTTTCAGCTGTATTCTTGAGGTTCATGCATGCGGGTACATGTGCATGAAGCGAGATTCAACCTGTTTATCTCTTTCTACCACATTAGAGCCTCTGTGATTACAAAAACTGTATGACACACAATACTTAAAAAGAAAACAAAACTGAGACGAAATTGAGAACGCCTCAAAATTCCTGGCAATTTTTTTTAGAAGTCATCTGAATCGTCGTCGCCAGAACTAGTTCAACACGAGACGGAAGAAAACCTTTAATGGAAGTTATTCAGACGAGGCTCATGATAAATAGC
Source organism: Vandiemenella viatica (assembly GCA_031002005.1). Lineage (NCBI taxonomy): Eukaryota > Metazoa > Arthropoda > Insecta > Orthoptera > Morabidae > Vandiemenella > Vandiemenella viatica. The sequence continues at coordinate 245,691,990 of CM061919.1, forward strand.
AGCATTTGCGAAAAGATTTATCTATGGCTGGAACGTCGTCTGCTGTTCAAAAGATTACAAATGGGAACATAAGACATACCACTATAGTCGCCTTTTCAAAGTACAAATTATGACGATATTTAAAAATTGTTGCTCATTGACTCTGTTGGCAGAGATGAAATAATTATTCAATCAACGAAAAAAATCCAAGCAAAAAATCATGGACGTCATTTTTCAAATAGGCATTTTCAAACAGTAACACCAAATGAAGAAACTTATAAAAGTATATAGCTTGTTTATTCTAAATCTCCGGATAAAGTATATGGTTTATATGTTATTTATTCAACAGAATGTCTCATTTTTATGTGGGAATAGAAATTCCATGAATGGATTTACTTATCAGAAGGTCTCCAAACTCACGAAACTTCCTCAGATCACAAACACACCATGCTCTGTTGGATAGAAGCGTTGATTCCAGTAAATAACTTCAATGTATTAGACAAGCATTTGTAGATACCGACTGAAGACGAAAAATCACAGTGGGTTGCTATCCTCTAATGAATGATGTCTTGTTCAGAGGTAGTTTTTGATGTGAAATACTTCTAATGATGGTAACTTCCTGGGTATATGATCCTGTGATGATGGAGCATCTCCGCCGTATTGCTAATAACGAGACTACCGTCTTATTATATTGGCAAATGTATTCAAATTTCAAAACGAATGAAGTTCGTAATAAAATTTTGTCTATGCTTGGGCCATCTAAATATTTTTCCATCATACTGAATTGAACTCCTGATGTAAGTCACGTCGAACAATTATCTTTGACATTGCTTTTGTTGACACTAATAACGACGAAGTCTTAAGTGCGCGAGTATTTCGCTTACAATCTGAAAAATGACTCTTTGGGACGTGGGAGCATGGAGTTCAAAACGTGAAGAGGACATTATAACGAAGCAGTTAAAACAAATTTCAACAGGTCAGTACCAGTTTCGAGGCGATGGAGAATATCCTCTTCCACCCCAGTCAGATGCCGAAGAAAGTAAAGATTTTTTTGAGTATGAGCCGTAAATGAGATAACAACAGATCCAGAAGAATTGTTTATAATGAACGTATTTTAGCATGATGCAATAAAGAATGCGTTGGTCACTCTATTAGCACAACTTTCCAAGCACGTAGCCAGGATCATGGACTTTAGGAATACCGGAAATAAAGAAAATCGAAGAATTTGAAATGTGGTGTTACAGAAGAATGCTGAAAATTAAGTGGACAGACAAAGTAAGAAATGAAAAGAGTTTTGGAAATAATGGGAGAGAAAAGAAGTTTGTGGAAGAAGCTTACAGAAAGAAGAGACAGGCTGGTAGGTCATATTTTGAGACATGCTGGATTGGTTAATTTGTTAGTGGAGGGAACAGTCGAAGGTAAGAACTGTAGAGGAAGACAGAGATTAGAATATATGAAGCAGATAATTATTGAGGTATATAGAAATGAAGAGGTTAGCACAGGATAGGAAGGGATGAAAGATTGCATCAAACCAGTCGAAAGACTGACGACAGCAAAAAAAAAAAAAAGCCTGGATTAGCTTCATAGCTTCATAGTGGGGCAAAAACAATGAAAAATACTTGTTGAAAATGGTTTTACCTGAGGAAAAAAAAAACATGCATTTAACCTGTTTAAACATTAGTCTGCGAGGGTTCTGGAAAAATTTTGGTAAAGTTTATTTTTCGGTATTAAAAGTGGGAATTTTTATTTTCATATATTTTCAATTTTTATATATTTCAAAAAATTATTAAAAACTGTGAATTTGATGTGTACGTGAAATGAGGATTGTGTTCACCACAGTAGCTTAAATAAACCTTTTCAAACATATAGTATCACTTTTTACCTTTGTTTTTCATTCATACCGCTGCTATCCGATAGTAATCTTTCCGAGGTTTGAGTTACTATCATATATAAATACTATATTTTGCCGAAGGCTTTGCACAAGTAGAATTCATAAAGCATTCATATACATATTTGTATTCAAATCCCTCGGGAAATGCTATTTGGGATAAAAGTAGATGGATAATACATTATTCCAAATTTATCCCGAGCAGTTTAGTAGTTTCGACGTGAAACAGTAAAAACATTCAAGCAAATAAACTTTTACATTTATAATATTAATAGGATGTAAAAACTGTATGTTATATTCAGTCTATCTATATGGACACCTTATTCACGAATAAGCGATTGCTCATTTGGGGCGCCACGATGAGATCTCGCACCGCCTGAAAAACTTGATAGGGCCGCCTCTGGTTGGTTCGTTACCTACAATTTCTGCGACCTTATCTTGTTTCCCTTTTCTGAGCCAGTATATGGCACCCCGTTTTCTTACTTCAAGGTCCAGTGGCCATACACCAATGGCAATGGTTAATGAATTAGTTGCCACGGTTCTGTATGCTCCTGTCAATCTTAAAAGTATTCCTCGTTGGACACGCCTGACTCGCTGTTTTAGTTTTATTTTTCTTAGATGCTTTGCCCACACACTTGCTCAGTAGCCCACTAAAGAGGATAAAATTGCGTCATGGTATTGTCTTATTGTTTGGACTGGAACAGTGAATTTTCGTTGGTCAATATTAATGATTTTATTCATGACCGCCACTGCTCTTGCTATTGTCTTCTCTAAGTGGGGACCGAGCGTGGTGGTGTAACGGATAGCGTTCTGGCCTCGCATTCGGGAGGACGGCGGTTCGAATCCCCGTCCGGGCATCCAGATTTGGGTTTTCCATGGTTTCCCCAAATCACTCCAGGTGAATGCCGGGATGCTTCCTTCAAAAGGCCATGGCCGAATTCCTTCCCATTCCTTGCCCCCATCCTTTCCCGTCTCTAAAGACCACGTTGTTAAAAAGGGACGTTAAACTGTTACAAAAAAAAAATCTAAGTGGGCTTCGAAGTTTAAACGACACTGGGCAACGTGGTGGGGAGGTGGCGAGGGCTAGCCTGTGACGCGTGCTCAGCCGTACAATTCGGCTGCATAGCGCGGCCCGTAAAACCACGGGCCGTGGGAAGCCAGCATTAGAACGATTAAGTCGCAGTTAACACGTCGGCAGGTAGGAAGGGGGAAAAAACTATTGCTATGAAATCAGGGCAAAAATTTAAAGAGGTAAGTAAGTTCGATTTGTATGTATTGTGTTCAACGAAATATGGCTACTAATTTGTGAACACATCTACATTAAATTTCTTGGGAGTCCAATTTCACATCAAAATGAAGCGTACCTTATTATAACTCGCGTATCATGGATGGTACTGAATTTTTTTCGAAACCCACAGGTAACCGAGTTGTTTTTCAGTGAATTCTAGTCAAACAGAATCGCTGTCAACGAGAGATAAATTTCCTCTCGCAGTCATATTATTCAATGAGTAGAATATAAAGACAAGAAAAGAGTTTCTATGCATTATTTTGATAGAAATAGCATTTTGTTGTTAATGGTGCCATATAAGCCGTAATGATCCAACGATATTAACATTGTTTATCATTACATCTAGCTCAAGATCCATTTGCATGATTTGTACGTCTATCTGTTATTTGGTTGAAATAAAAGTTATATGTATGATAATTAGTGTAACACAAGTTTCCAGCGGGTTGCCTATCAAAGTACGGCCGCAAGTATTTTTAATTAAATTTTGAAGAACAAAATTTCATTCACTTGTTTTTTTTTTTTTGTTTTGTTTTTTAAATATAATTCATTTTAAAGAGAAACATGTAAAGATCATAAATTTTTGGGTTGCCTCTGTAAAAGAGGCCGCAAGTAGGTGCATTAGAGCGCGTGAGAGTCAGCACTCTGCACCGTCCAGTCAGACTTTAAAGCTGGAAACTCCTACTTACACCGAAGATTTTAATGTTCTTTACATATCTCTCTTTGAAATGAATTATATTTAAAAAAGAAACCTAGTAAACGAATGTTTTTTTTTTTAAATTAATTAAAAATACTTGCGGCCATATTTTGATCGGCATCCCGGCAGAATCGTATTCTCCTACCAATAATTATTTCAGTTAAATAATAGACGAACGTAGGAATCATGCAGCCGGATCTTAGACTATTAATTTGTCGTCCTTATCTGACATTAAACTAGAAACAGCTTTTTGTTTTTAAAGAAAACACATCATTTTAACGATTTCTGGAACAATCCTGTAATACTTCTGCTGTCTTTTATTATTCTATCGCGGTCACAAGGTTTTTTTTTTTTCATATTTGCTTTAACTTACCTGTCGATCCCTCCTTAGACCAGAGATGCTTTCGTTCTTTCCCTCTCCATGTGATTTTTTATCTTATTGATTTCAATAGCAATGGCGCTCATGTTCCGGTGACAATATACCTAGACGTCTGTTTATACACTTCTACTTAAGATTATTATTTTTATTATTATATTATAAACTTTGAATGTAAATGCCCCTACCCGTCAACCTATTCCATTCACGAATTATAATTTTAAATTCTTTCGGTGTTTTTGGTAAATTATTAATCAGTTTCGTTGGTAATTGATTCCAATCCTGACTCCCTTGCCTGCAAAAGAAAATTTTCCCACTCCATTATCAGTGGATTCTAGTGCCAGATGTGTTTATGGTCCTTCTTTTCCATTCCATGCGTTATTACTAATTCTTCGAGCAATATTTTTCCAAGCTTCATCATTAACATACGTCTTGAATACTTTCAGCACTCCCTTCACCCTCCTCCTCCCATGTCTCCCAATCCAGAGGCTTTATCATATTAGTTACTGACTGGGTACTTTGAATTGACTAGATATTGACAGGTATATATGTATATATATATCTGTTTTTATTCTCACGCCTTCCAGCTCTTGTACTTAGTGCCAGAAATTTTGGTCAACTTTACTCAAGCAATGGCCTGACCAAAGTTTTATAATCCAATCCCCTACTTGCCTAGTACATCATCTCATCACCCGTTCCAATAAATGAATGTTCTATATAATTTTTGAGGATCTATTCCAAATTTTTTAGTTTTCTCTTTTCTGCATATATAGGGAGGCGCTCCTCCGTTGTTTTACTCCTTACCATCCTGGGATCGCACTCAGTATCACTACCATTTTGAAATCCTCAATGACTTCTTCTCTGTCCGCTACCTACAAAATGTCAAGATATTTACACTACAAGCATTCAAAAAGCAATTATTTCCTGTCCTATAATCATAAATAAGCTTTAAATTATTTACACTTCTTTGCATTTTTCCTCATCACACGTTCACCTACCAAGTTACATTTTCTGTTCATATAAACCGGCAGCTGTTCATAGTCTTATCCCGTTTGATCCTATTATGTATCATTATGTTTACTGCGAAACCTAACGTCTTATTGTAAACCATTAACACAATTAGAATAATGAATGTCATTGGTCCAAATACACTACCCTGTGTCACTTTTTCAACTTAACTTTTTAACCACCCTTTGGCACTTTTTGTACTTAACGTTTTACTTTTTACCTTTTGATAATCCCGCTACCCAGAAAGTCACCTTTTCACCCAGTGTTCATGTTATTTAATACCATTTTATGGCTCCCTCTGTCAAATACCTTAGAAAGTTCTACTGCTACACTATTAACTCATATCTTGCAGTCCACGAACTGATATTCAAATGAACGATTTGCAAACCAGTTTCTTTTCTCACAACGTTTCTCCATAATTCTGCCTACCACTGATCTAAAACTAATCGGCATTTGTCACCCCCACCTTTATGAACCAGAACTACTGTTGATCTTATCCAGTCCTCCCTCTAAATAAAATTTCAAGGTAAGTTACATTATCATTTCCTGCTGTCTTTAATACATCTGTAGAAATGTTATACACAACGATCCTCTTGCGCTTTTTTATTTTCTTTATAATTTCTTGAGGATCTATCAAAAAAATTTAGTTTTCTCATTTCTAATTAGATGGAGACTCTCCTCTATTGCTTTATTCCCTCCATCCCGGTATGAAAGAACCTAATGATCGCATTATACCAGTCACTCAGTCACCATTTTCAGATCCTAAGTGGCTTCTTCTCTGTCCTTATCTACAATTGTGAATACTTTCCCTTACACTCAGTTTTCTAACACAACCGTAGAAATTTCTAGAGGCATCGTTGCGTGATCCCGCTGCACCACTAATATCCTTCATATACCCATCTTTAGCTTTCTCTCTTTGCTACTATTAAATCTCAATTATTCATTTTCGGTATCCCCTACCGCCTTGCTGTCTCTTAACTCTGTTATTATCTCTTCTCAGCAACCAATTTAACCTCCTTCCTCACTAACATAGTATGTATGTTCCGTACTTCTCTTTATTTTGTAATAAATATTTCTTCAACCTTTTTTATTATCTCCTTGAATTCTTCCCACTTCACCTCCACTGTTCTTGTGTCTTCCTTCCATTTGCTGAACACTTCCCTGAAATGTTTCTCCAATTCTGAAATTTGCGCCTTTTGATAACTGTTCCTGTTTGTTCGTTCAATTTTGGCCACTGCTTTATCAAATCTTTTAATATTCATCAGAACTGCATAGTGGTAACTTACTCTTTTAGTTACTTGAGATCAAACAATCTAGTAATCAGAATTTATTTGGAAATCTATATTATTTGGTCCTCTTGAGTTCTATTCAACCTCATTTATGAAATCTCCCTCCCATACTAAGGCATTTGAAAATCTCTGTTCCCTTTTGTTATTAATGTTATTTCATATCGAGTTGACATCTGTTAAATTTAAATCCCTCAACTAATGGCCATTTTATGCTCCCCTCTGACCTTTGAATAAGAATTTAGTTTCTACCCAGATCCTCATCTTCACCATTCATTCTTCCTCTATGATCTGCAGCCAATACCCTAATTTTTTCTCTGTTTTATCACTCCAGAAATATACACGTAGTAATTCATACCTGTTTTGTATGGACACCAGTGAACTGTGTTAGTCATTGCTGACAATTTTTTTTTTAATGTTTAACCAAGGCTTTACCTCTATAATTTCTTGTGGTCCGTGTATCTCTACCAAAATTCCAAATTCTATTACTTTTTCGTTAAGTCAGTAACACTCTGATTATTATTGACTTTCTATTATTTTCTGATTAACCTTCGTGTTTCCAGTTGTTCCCTCGTCTCAACAGCTTCATCTATTTTTGTAGCATTAAAGATTTTTCCCATCGTGCATCTTCAAACATTATCCCTTTGATAATTTAATTCCTCACCAGCAGGCCCTAACCTAAACTGGGCACAGTCCTGACTATATCATTATTGAAAGTGGGCTCCTTTACACTCAGAAAGTATCCCCCTCTTCCCTTCTATCTAGGCGTAGGCGATGCTCACTTATCAATGGTGTCCACAGGCACAATCGCCAAGACAGATGTAATTCCTTTCTCAGGCATATGTGGTATAACCTGTTACTTTTTATCTGGTGCTATTTTATATAATTTATACTTGTCAGTTCTTGATCGTTGACAAAAGTTCTATTTCGAAATGCATTCTAGTGAATTAAAATTTCATAAATCATAAAATTATGGCATTTTGAGTGTATTTTCCTGCCAAAACTAGATTCTAGTCACTAAATCACACTTCAGTTTACCAAGATTATAAGTTGAGGTAGAAAACTAAATAAATTAAAGATTAAGTTGTGGCAACAGTTAATCAGTTAAACTCATGCACATTTACCTACGACTGAACTGTTAGAAAAGCATCATAAAATCGATCTTACCATCTCTCAGTGGTTTGATGAATAGTTGATCTTGTTCAGGCAATAATGGTGGAGCTATTGTCCACATTCCTGATCTTACGGGAAACGACTTTGCTCTCTCGCGTACGTGTTAATCCTTCAAACGTGAGTTGGAGACTAACTGCCGCCAAACTTTGCGTTACCCATCACAATAACGGTATACGTAAAAAAACAAAATGAATCAAATCTAGGAGTACTTCCCTATCACGAAAAACCTCTAATTAAATTACACTAACTGAAACGAAATATTGAGGGTCAAACTCACGTTGACATTGTGCTTGTGGCTAATGACATTGATGAACTCTAAACCTTGGCTAATGACATCGTCTCCGAGTGTAAAACAGTGGGCCTAAGAATGAATCTTTCAAAAACAAAAATTATGTCTAACAACTGGACCGCGGAGGGGAATGTACAACTATATACTAAATCTTTAGAAAATGTGAGTACATGTATCTTGGCCAGGTTGTAAACATGAAAGGTTATGTAAGTCACGAAAATTTCCGTCACATCAAGCTGGGACTGCAAGCTTTCGGGAGGCATTCTATTATCCTCAAATGTAATACGCCCACAAATCTAAAGCAAATAGTTTATGACTAGTGCATTCTTCCTGTGCTGACATAGCCTGGACTCTATATGAATTTATAAATAGTAAACTAAGGACATACCAATGACCTTACGGAAAGGTCAGTGCTAGCTATAACAAGAAAAGAATAACCGATATTGGGTCTGCTACGAAGGTCACAGACATCTTACCGAGCGTGGTGGGTGAGCGATTAACGCTCTGGCCTCGCTTTCGGGAGGACGCCAGTTCGAATCCCCGTCCGGGCATCCATATTTGGATTTTCCATATTTTCTCCCAAAACACTCCAGGCAAATGCCGGGATGCTTCGTTCAAAAACCGCATGGCTGAATCCCTTCCCGTTCCTTGTCCCCTCTCCCATCCCGCCTCCAATGACGTCACCGTCGATGAGGCGAAAAGCCATAAGCAAAAAATAAAAACAGACATCTTAGAGAAGAGAGAATCCTTGAAATGGCAATGGGCAGAACATATTGCGCCGAGAGAAGACCAAACGTGGAAAAAATCAGTGTTGGAGTGGAGCCCAAGAGATCACCACAGACCGAGAGGAAGACCACCAGACCGATGGGATAAGGACATACGCAGGGTTGTCGGAGTCAACTGGCAGAGGATCGCTCAAGATCGTGCGACCTGGAGAAGATTTCTCAAGTTCTATCTGAACTCATGAGTTTAAAAGGCCACGTTAGAAGATGATTGAACTGGTTGACAGTGATAAACCCACGTTAAGCAAATTATTATGAATTATTTTAGACTCGCGTGTACTACATTAACTCAGTTAGTTGTGACACCGTGATGGTGTCCGGCGCTGACGTGGGGTATCTAATTCGAATCCAGATGGTGGAAGAAATTTTCACTATCAGGTCTTGGCCAACAGGGAGGAGAGGTGGTGGTAAATTACTCGTAATCACCAGTTCTAGGCTAAATCCCAAAAACTCTTCCCAGAACCATTGAGTGAGGGTATAACGGACTGTTGGTGGTGATTCGTCTGTCGGACGTTAAGCCTGTTGGCCTTTGTGCCTTTCGGAAGAGTAGGACTGAACGTACATGCACCGAATTTCATCTCTCATTCCATACAACACAAACAACATTCTATACTGAATACACATGCACTCACAGCCATCCACATTTGCTATAACACTTACCAACGCAACCTTGAATTATTGAATGCAATGTTGTTGCAGGCCATGTTTCCACAGTTGCATAATTAATTACCAGTTGAATGATAACGCCAATGCAACTGTTTAATTTATTTATTGTTGCGTCGTACGCGTTTCACCTCTCATCGAGGCATCATTAGCGACGAATCTGTGTTACAGTTTTTATATACAGTTTTATATACATTTTTATCCTATTATTACGTAATTATGAGCATGGGATATTTTTATAGCTAATAGTTACTTACTATTTACATTTGTTATTATGGTATGCAGCTGCGCATCTCCGTTTCCTTATACAAAGCATGTTTTGCCTGTATCATATTTACACAATTATGCGTTCTCATTATTCGTCTGTTGGGGCAGTTGGTTTGTTTATGTCTTGTTTCTGGTGCGCTTTTGCGTCCTTCGGTGGTCTGCTGTGGCCATCTTGATTGTATATTACATGTCTCGTGCTGATAGCGCGAGTTTTGAAAAGTGCATGTATGCGTGATGATGTTGTTAGTGTGTTTTTTATAATTATGTGTAATGTATATATGTGTGGGTTTTAAAAAAAAGGCAAACACGTACTAAACGACCAAGTAAACCTCACAAATAAAACGTTACTCCACCTAAAATACACAAACTCGACAGACAAAACAAAATAAACACAAACAGTATTATGTAAAAAGAAACACACATAATTATAAAAAAAAAAACACACTGACAACATCATCACGCACACATGCACTTTTCAAAACTCGCGCTATCAGCACGAGACATTTAATATACAGTCAAGATGGCCACAGCAGACAACCGAAGGACGCAAAAGCGCACCAGAGACAAGACATAAACAAACCAACTGGCCCAACAGACGAATGATGAGAACACATAATTGTGTAAATATGATACAGGCAAAACATGCTTTGTATAAGGAAACGGAGATGCGCAGCTGCATATCATAATAACAAATGTAAATAGTAAGTAACTATAAGCTATAAAAATATCCCATACTCATAATTACGTAATAATAGGATAAAAATGTATATAAAACTGTATATAAAAACTGCAACGCAGATTCGTCGCTGATGATGCCTCGATGAGAGGTGAAACGCGTGCGACGCAACAATAAATAAATTAAACAGTTGCATTGGCGTTATCTTTCAACTGGTAATTAATTATTGATTTATTCTAGAACAAACTACCATCGAACTCAAATAAAGTATTAACGATTATCAATCCAAACTATCTAAACTGAAATGAAATTACGTACTGATAATTTAACAAATAACAAATGAAAACTATCAGTGCTATGTTTAATCCCATTCCACCATAAAACTACCGAAATTATTAGCTAAAGTCTACTATACGTTTTTGCTACAAAAAGCGCACTTAATGTGCTCTGTGCGAACTGTTGTCTAAATATTTATCAACAAATGATTTTGTAAGACTTATGAATATGTGTTAAGATCTGGTGCATCTACGCAATAGAAAAACAGCGTTGTATAATAGCTTTAAGATTTAAACTACATAGCTATTGCAAATCCAAAAAGGAGACCTAACTGATTGTTAGTTAGGCGCTAGTAATTGGCGTACATAAGTAAGCATGAAAATAAGTTTATCTTGTACTACCTGTTACCAATAATTTCATTCACTCATTTTGTTTTTAATTTTATTTTACCTAGGGTAATGGAATAAAGTCAGGTATTCTATTGAAGTTACTCGCATGGACAATATTACCTTCTAATGTACAGTCAAGAAAGTCGCAAAAACAGTGAGATTCAATGGGGTCGAGATTCGCAGTAATAAGTTATTATCGCTTTCAGTTACAAATAGTTTCAGCTCAGACGTATATAGACCAGTATTTCAGTCGAAAGAAGCAAATTACCGTTAAATGGACAGAGGAAAGGAAGCAAAGTCGGTCCCCCATTTTGTTTTTACCTTACTCGTCTTTGATTAAGTTTACTTTAATTTTAATGCAATATGATTGTTGTTATGTTTATCAATTATCCTGCATAACAGAACTGAGTAAATATCTTACCGTAATATTAAAATTCATTTTTAGTAAAAAGTTGCAAACATTTTCCATCCAAGAGAAAAGTGATAAGTTTTTCAGTTACAAGTTCTTCCATTAACGACAAAATCACTTTTCATCATCCAGGTTTCTATTTGTTTTTGCCATATCAAACAGCATTGCAAGTCACTTTAACAAACTGAGGAAACCTTGATATGAATTATGGAGGTTTCTACACAGGACATCTCTGACCTGGAGAACGTCCATAAACTACGTGCATGGCTCGGTCTAGGGGAGGGGGGGGGGAGGGGTTGGCTGGAAAGATACGCTAAGGCTACACGGAGAAGGGGGGGGGGTTCCACATCCAGGCTACATAGCTTTCTATTTATGTTATTTGTCAAAATTAAAATGAGGCATAGAACACACAACATCTTGTGATTATTTGTTTCCATTATTTAATTATCTCCATATGTAATTTACGATAGTCTGACACGAGAAAACAGTACAAAACGTCTTCTGGTATCAATAGTGAAAAAAGCTAAGTGCTGAGGGGGGGAGGGGGGGTTACAGTAATAACCACCTTGGGTGACGTAGGGTGAAGGGGGGTTTACAGGAGACCAAAATGGAGCTACGTATTTTATAGACGTTCCCTTGTCAGTTTCGTGCATTTTAAGAAAGATGTTGGATAGATATCAACGTAAACAAATGACACAGTGCTACAGAGTAGTAGTATTTACCAAAGACACTGCAGTGAACAGATTGTTACATTATAAAAACGTTTTTAATACACCTTTGCAAATAAACCTTCACTCTTACTGAAAGTACTAATATCACAACTGGCGGGATAACTGTCTCTGCTCAGCCCTGGAAAGTTCAAAACACATCATTTCCTTCGATATCTACATCAAATAGAAACTATTCTACCCTATTAACTATTCGGAGCATTGTATATTGGCTCTTTGGAGAATAATGGAAGATAGGAATAAAATAATTAAACTCAAGAGAAAAACCCCGTCAGTATGAGCTCCCAGTTCAATAGACAGGGGAGTAGATGCGTATGCTGGGACAATGCTTCACAGATGAAAAAAAAATTGACAACAATCTCACACTACCAGTGCTTGCACCCCCACAGGCCAAGCGTGGTCATCAATTAAAATTTCCTGCACTATCGTTTCGGACCTCCTCGTCCAATTCTCTAAGATTCCTCTGCCGCTGATCACCGGTTGGCACAGTTGGTTGCGGCACCGTGGTAGCATCCCGTGCTGATACTACACAGTCAAGTCACATTAATGTGACCACCTCTCAAAAACCAGAAACCTTTGGTAGAGCGGACCGCTGCGAGGCATGCAGGAAAAGAGTCAATTAGGATTCTGAAGATGTTCACTGGGATGTTTAGTGATGCCGACTTCAGTGCCGTGGCCAGCTGCGCTAAATTACGCGGTTGAAGATCCATAGCGCGAACAACCCGATCGAGGTGGTCACACAGATTCTCGATTGGGTTTAAATCCGGTGAGTTTGCTGGCCAGGGGAGTAAGGTAAACTCATCCTGGTGCTCTTCGAACCACGCACATACACTGCGAGCTGTATGACACCTCGCATTGTCCTGCTGGTAGATGCCATCATTCTGAGGAAAAATGTAGGGATGGACATGGTCCGCAAGCACAGATATGTACTTGTGCTGATCCATCGTGCCTTCCACAATGATGAGTTCACCCAGTGAATGCCAGGAAAACATTCCTCAAACCATAATGCTCCCTCCTCCACCCTGGATCCTTCCGGTAATTGTTGCAGGGTGTTTGCTTTCAGACGTTTCACGCCGTATGCGCCAACGTCCATCTGTCCGATGGAGCATAAAACGTGATTCATCAGAAAAAGCCACCTGTCGCCACTCTGTGGACGTCCAGTTGCGGTACTAGCGTGCAAATTCCAGCCTTCGTTGCCGATGAATAGCAGTCAGCATAGGTGCATTAACCAGGCGTCTGCTGCGGAGGCCCATGCGCAGCAACGTTCGCTGAACCGTTGTTGAGGAGACACTCTTGGTAGCCCCTTGGTTCATCTGGGCGGTCAGTTGCTCAACAGTTGCACGTCTATTTGCCCGAACGCATCTCCGTAGCCATCGTTCGCCTCTGTCATCTATAGCCCGTGGTGCGCCACATGTTCCACGCCGCTGATTTTGAATAGTGCCATTTTCCCATGCACGGTATACTTTCACCACGGCGGCACGTGAACAGTTCACAAAATTAGCCGTTTCCAAAATGCTTCCACCCTTGGCCCGAAAGCCAATAATCATGCCCTTTTGGACGTTGGATAAATCGCTACGTTTCTGTATTACGCCAACGATTGAAATGCTTTCCGATGCCCTAGGACATACTTTATATACACACCACTGTAATGTGCTGCCACCTGCCTTCTGTGATTGGTTATTTCACGTTGACGTCGAAAGTAGGTGGTGGTCACATTAATGTGACTGGACTGTGTAGTTTGGGTCATGGTGGTGGAGGAAATTTTCATCACCAGTACTTGGTCAGCAGGACAGGAGATGTGGTAGTGCTCAATTGCTAATCACCAGATCGTGCACCAGAGTCCTGGATTAAATCCGAAACCTTTCCGCAATGAGGGTATACGTCAATGTTGATTGTGATTCGTCTGTCGGATGAGAACGTTATTTTAGGCGGCCACATTGTTCGTCTTCCCTAGAGAGTTCCCATGGGGAGGGTTTATTTAATTATCTGATGGCCATAGCACATAATCAATAATACAATTATGTACAATTGTTTCACACTAACAAAATTTTACATTAAATTGTAGTTAAAATTTAAAATCGACATGACGCAGCCAATGTAATGCTTCATTTAAAATATTTATTAATTCTTTCGTTGATCTCCTGAAGGCTTGAAGTGAGCAATCAAAGGTCACGTGATGGATGATATGTTCTACCTCACCACAGTCACAATTCGGTGAATCTCTCATCCCCCAAGTGTTAAGAGATGAAGCATATCTGCCATGGCCACACCTGACTCTGTTAAGAGCAGCCCAGGTCTCGTGGCGGAGGTCGAGTCCCTTTAGTACCTGTTGATTGTCAAACAATGAATGTCATTCTGGTGGGGCTGAGGCTACCCTCTCCGATCTCCACGCATCTCTCCCGTTAAAATTGTTAGATATAAGTTGTTTTGCAGTTTTTACACTTGTTCTTCTCGATTTAAGTCTCTGAAATTGGATTACCATGTCGTCGTGGATGGGGAGGCCCAAGTTATGACAGATCTTATTATATTGGGCAATTAGGCCATTGCGTCGTCTTATTGTAGGCGGTTCGATGTTACTCAAAACGGGCAGCCAGTACATTGGAGTGGACTTGATACATCCAATAACTTTCCGTGGGTTCATTCTTTTTGGTGTGGGTGCTATTCATCCAGACAGATGAGCAGTACTCAGCTGCAGAATACACTAGGCTCAGTGCTGAGGTGCGAAGTGTGGAGGCGGATGCTCCCTAGAAGGTGCCAGTTAACTTCTGCAGAATATTATTTCCAGTTCTTAGTTTTGCTGCAAGGTTGGTCAGATGTTTATCGTACGACAAGGTGCGATCCGTTACGACTCCGAAATATTTTGGAAAGTGGTTGTATCGGAGGGGAGTGCCATCAAGAATAACGTCAAGCGAGAGATTCAGCGCCCGACTGTTAGTATGGAAGACACTTGTTTCCGTCTTACTGGAACTGGGTACGAGACGCCATTTCTTAAAATAGTTGCTCAGGGCTTTGAGGTCTGCTCTTAAACTATTTTCAATTTTCTGAATGTTTTGGGATTGTTGTAAAAAGTTCCCGATCGTCAGCATGAATTGTCTGGATTCTGTTTGAGGAATATCGGATATATATACACTAAAAAGAAGTGTGGCAAGAACTGAACCTTTTAGTCCAGTAACGGGGTAGTTTTCACTTGCATTAAATCACGTAGAAGATTTTTTTTTTTTATCGTGTATATATTGGTGAGAGTATGCAGAAACCAAGTTTTCGACCTCCAACACCCTAGGCACAATTTTCTGTGGCCATAAAACATCAAAATTTTGGTACTTTTTTCAGTTTTTTGTCTATAACTCTTTCGTGATGAGTCCTAGCGAGAAACACCCTATTTCCAATTTGAAAGAAGACATAATTTCCTTCAACTTTCATACTAGAAACTTTTTTCTAAACTCAAAACTAAGTGAGCTATAGTTCTTCGAACATCAGCCAAATTTCACACTATTACTTGGTCAGGTTAGATAGCCACAAAGGAACGCATTGCGCGGCCTATCGAAAACACTGTCACCCGGCGGCCGAACAATCCTTGGGGATCTCTCGGCCAACAATGCTAAATGATTATTGAATCAGTAATAAAAGTATAGTACATATATATATTTTGTCATACATATATATCTGTTATATATACAGGGGTTGTAGGTCATTTTGAGCGACAAAGTAGGTAAAAACCCAACTTTTAGGAAAAGTGTGAAATTTGGCTGATTTTCGAAGAACTGTAGCTCGCTTAGTTTTGAGTTTAGAAAAAAGTTTGTAGTATGAAAGTTGTAGGAAATTTTATCCTCTTCCAAATTGCAAGTAGAGTGTTTCTCGCTAGAACTTATCAGGAAAGAGTTATAGACGAAAACCTGAAAAAAGTACCAAAATTTTGATGTTTTATGGCCACAGAAAATTGTGCCTTGGTTTCTACATACTCTCACCAATATATACAAGATAAGAAAAAAATAATCTTCTACGTGATTTAATGTTTGTGAGACCCCCTTTTTACGACCCCGTTACTGGACTATTTGTACATCCTCGATTGGTACGGCACCACCTGTCGCCTCCGTATGAGATCGCGTGTAAGTGTGCCGACGCGGCGTGCGGAGGCAGGACGTTGACAGTTAGCAGAGAGAGAGGCCTGGCCCGGGAGGGTCGTGCCAGCACGCGTGCGTGAGTGCGTGAGCCGCGTGCGGGACGACGCGGAAGCGTCCGAACCGCTCGCCGCTGTACCACTGTCACGACGCTATTGTTCGCCACAGCCCAGATGGACGGCTCCGAGAGAGCGAACCACTGGCAGACGTGCAAGTTGGTCAGATGCTCGACACGATACGAACGGGAGAAAGGCGCAGCTGCTGAACGAGCTGCCTCAGAAGTGGCTGCTGGCAAGTGCTCCACTTGAAATAGATCGTTTCTGTCTAGTCTGCAACGGTAACGCTGGGATTCGGTCAACTTCTAGGTCCCATCGATGATTGCCAGGTACCTTATTCCTTGCAAACGTCCTTAGGACGTCCAAGCCAGCGTCTGCAGTTCTGTCGACAGTGTCAGCTAAAACTGTTAGCGCTTGCATTCAACATTCCTTCAGGTTGTGATGTGCTGTCAGATACTATCAGGCCACTCTCTGTACCTATTAAATACAATTATTAGAATTTTAATTTCATCCCATTTAAATTTACTTTTATGTATTGTTCACTTTTGCCAAGGACACATTGTTAAGAACGCCGCGTGACATTATTGTTATTCTAGGACAGACTTGCCTGGCGGGCGATAGATAATTCACGGTCAGTACGCAGTGATAATAGGGTTAATATTCAGTATGTAGAGAAGTACGCATTCGCTGGGGCAAGAGCCTTGGCTAGTATGATTGGTCTTGATGGTAGTTGCAATACTTAAAAAAGTTATTTCGAAGAATTTTGAGTATTTGCAAAAGTACATTGTGAGGATTTTTGTGGGTTAGTTGCTGAATGTTATAAAATAAACCGCAATTCGTGGAACAACGAGTATTCAGTTGATAGTAATAGCACCTGTAAGATTGAAGGTTTTCTCTGCGATGAATATGAATAAAGATTTCTCGGGTAACTAGCCAGTTAGTCCATAGATAAAACACGACGTTTCGATGGTCATAAACTCTGCCGCCATTGTCAAAAAACTGATAGTAATAGCACCTTCCATTGGAACTAAGAAAGATAACAGTAATTAATTTTTTTAAAAGAGTAGGAGACGTAAGAAAGTAATAAACCAATTATTTGCTCGAGACAGATGGGGCTATCTGTCCACATCACTGGAATTGTTCGCAAGGTTCGCATCGTCCAAGAATGACGTAATATCGAACAGTACAACTTCTGTTAACTTTCTTTACTTTGCGACTGCCAAAATAAACATTACGCACCATCAGTCACAGAGAAAATTTGTAACAGCACATTTTACTCAGCTAATTGCTGTCTCCCGCACTCAAAACATGTGACGGAGACCACCGTCTCTCACCCTCTGACCACCCTGCCACTGCATAAGGGTACCCCCTTCCCAGGACAGGTGTTTCACGCATTCCTAAGCCGTCGAGATCTGCACGTAGGCTTGGTCAGTCACAAGTCTTCTATCTTCTCAGCCGCGGCAGTTTACCTTCCGACGGTAGCAGGTTAAAGTAAGGCCGCAGACATGGGTGGTTTTAATTTAGGTGTTGTGGATACTACCGAGAAAACTCATACTGGTAGCTTAGTCATATATATATATATATTTGTTGAAATATTGTAAACAACTGTGGGTGGCTTTAAGGTTGACACATATCAAACATTAAATTATTTGGGGAAAAAATACTATGTAGCCAGTGAGAGAATTTCACAAATGATAAACGATAAATAACAAGCTTTGTGGTTTGTAGTGTGATGAATGAAGAACCGACTCATTTGACGCAATTATTTTTTGTCAACTGAAATAGGTGTGTAGCAAAACACTTAAGACGTCTTAGAAAAAAAAATAGAAATAATGAAATGTTTTCCGTAACAAAAACAAAAATATCGGAAAACCTCCTTACTCTAGAAAACAGTTTTTCAATATCTCTGTGCCATGTGATGCTGCTATCTAGTGGTAGTGTGATCACTCCTTAACGACGCCAGCGAAGCCTAGCAGCTTGAGTCTGAACTATAGCATACGCGTGACCTTGATTGTTCACAATTTTATCATGTATAAGTTGGATTTCCAAAAATTCCTTTCTTAATTACTAATGATTTTACACAAAGGGAAAACTTAATCTTTAAAATGGTACCTCATTTATCGGTTTAAGTATGAAGGGAGTAAGATGGTTCGTCACCAAAAAAAAAAATAATAATAATAATAAATAAAAATAGAAATATTAACTGTGATTCTTCGATCATTACCTTCTTCTTCTTGCTCCCTTTAGGATGTATCAAAAGCGTTGCTGTTTCTATAGCTATAAACGCAAACAACAATATAAACATCAACCTAAAAAATAACTGGAGTGGCTAGTATTAGTGAAGTCATTGGAGAGGGAATATTAAGGTGGTACGGTCATGTCCTGAGGTGAGGAAGAGGCAATCGAGAAAGCATGAAAAATGCCTGTGGGAGGAAAGAGATTTACATGGAGGCCAAGGATAAGGTGGAAGGATCAAGCTAAGAAGGGCCTCATGAACTTAGGATTGTAAATTGGGAAAGGTGGAGGAAACTCATCAAGGCAGTTGACCCCTAATGTTGGGAAAAAGTGGAGGAGAAGAAGAAGACATACAGAGAAGGAAATGACTAAACAAACAGTTATTCTAAAATGACTTCCCGCACCCGGTGGAAGGATACCAAGATGCTGATGGTGTAGGGACGCAGTTGTTACTTGGAGCCTCATCTCTCCGTGTTTGGAGCTGCATCACGTATCTCTGCCAACCCATCACGACTTCCTGGCGCACGATGTGTCCTGTGCTGCAGCAGACGGACATCTCTCTGCAATCGTGTAGTTCACATACATCACTTCTTGCATGTTTGGAATTTGTCGCCTGGATGGTTTGCAAACGTTTGTTCATTTTTATAACCTGTGAGCATATAGCCTTAAGCAGCTTTATATATACTTTTAATATGAAGTTTACTTTCGTATTCTTCACGTTCAGCATGACAGAATAACACAAAAAATAAAATCTGCACTAAGATCAAAAATGAAATCTAAATTGTAAACATTCCTATTGTCAGATACCACTTCCACTTGAGACAAATTTAGCTTGTCAGACATAATCTATTTCTTATCCGGTTATTTTTTGTGGCTTATGCTTTAAAGCAAACCAAATAAGTTTTTTATTTATTTATTTTTTATATTATTATTATTACAGCTTTTTGACCGGTTGAAGGCGATGTTATTAGCTCAGGGATATGAGTGAGGTTAAGAATTTCGGCTATGTCCTTTTGAGGGAATTCCTCTGGGATTCGCAGGCAGTGATTTCTAACTCACCATGCTCGGTGAAATAAAATCTAGAAAACATTCATTTCAATAACCTGAACATGAAGAAGAATTTTATATTTTTTCCTATCACTTCTGAAGCTGAGTTTTGAAAAAGCTTATCAACAACTCTAAGACTTATTTATAAAATTTACTTATGAATAAAAGTTAGCAGTACCCTTCTACCATCAACCGCAGGAAAACTGCTTTTATATCGCTGTTCATTATGCTGTAATTTTATTTTTCGGCTTTGCACCTTGTCGTCGTCGAGATCATCAGAAGAGGGAAAGGGTGGGGAACTGGAACGAATTTGGCCATGGCCTTTGAAGGAACCATCCCGGAATTCGGGAGTGATTTGGCGAAACCATGTAAAAACCAAATCTGCATTGCTGGACGGGTATTCGATCCCCAGAATGTGATGCCAGAGCGTTATCGCTCACCCAACATGTTCGGTTTTTGCTGTAAAGAATTTGACTCGTCATGTCAAAGAAAGATTTTAGTAAACAACGTGTCTTAAACGTAAGAACCCTAACTTATCGTAACACAGCAGTTGGATTTGTGTTCTTAACTTGCAAATTACTCATCTAAAGAACCAGCTACAAAAGAAATGAAGTTATGGAGGAAATAACTTTTCAACTAAATATTTGAACGGCAGGTTCTAAAAATATCCGTGAATCTGAAAGGCACGTGGGTGGCATTGTGAAAATTTTATAAAATCGTAATCAACTCTTCTTCTCCGTATACAAACGGAGTCTACTGAACAACACAGCAATCACCATCGAAACGGTATTATACTCATTATAATGAGGTGAGTAAAATGAAGAAGAAGAATTGGAAAGCATTTTCCAGTACGCAGTTAGTCGTTCTACTAATCATTTATACATGTCCAATTTCTAGTAGAGAGTCATTTTTTCATTCATTTCCGTTGGACGTAAAGCACGGTGAAATTGCACCAATATTTTTAATTTTTAAATCAGGAATTTGTGAATATTTCTGGATTAAAAGGGATTCAAAACGGAATCTAATTCTTCCCAGGTTTTTTAAAATTAGTTTCAATTGTGGACATATATATCGGTGGCAATTTCTTTACACTCCGTTATTCATATTTATCGAAAATTTAATTTAAATTCTTTCAATACGACAATTGTCTTATTCATGCACTCAGAAATTTATTCTGGCTCCTGACTTAATCATCTCCCCAAAAATGTTCTCACTTCTCTATCCCTGAAATCAAGTGCTTTATTCTCGTCCCTTCCGCTTGTCACTCCTATTTCTTCTGTCAATATCAATCCAATCCTCTTCGCTTGCACACGCCTTATACATTCTCTGCATTTTCATTACCCACCTATTATGTTACAGTTTCTTCCAATTCGCTCAATTCCCTTATCATTTCAGTTACTGAATATATTTTACGCGAATATCAAAAACAAATCTAGCTGTCATCCTTTTCACTCCCTTAAATCCGATGCCAATAATCTGGGTTCCGTTTTACTTGGCATACTCAGGCATTCACTGATTTTTTGGACATATCCTTTCGTCAACCTCCCCATTTAGTGAATGCAGGACTTTGACACTTCTCCATACCAATGGGAACTGTTAAATATCAATGTATGTATCAGTTCGACTGTAAAGTTTTTTGGATAAATACGTTGAGATAAACTAACGAAAGAAGAGTTTAGGAACCGGAGGAATAAATAGAGGAAAAAGAAAATGAAACGATGTCAGACCAAATCAAAAAGAGAAGAATCAATCGCATAATGAGAATGGATGACAGGAGATATACAAAAAGATCTTTCAGCCACATTTACAAAAGTAAGAATGGCAACCAGTGGATCAAAGGAGTAAAAAAAGATATGATAGAGATCAGAGTAACAAAAGATATAATACAAGACAGAAACACTTTCAGAATATTGATGTAACGTTCCGAGGCTTTTCAGGAGAACGGTAATAACATCTTGGGCCTAGACAGGAGGAAGCAGTAAATTGAATGGACGAGAAAAGAAGCATCTACATGAATACACAGAGTTACTTTTCGTTGTTCTTAAATATCCAAAATCGAAGAGAGGGAGGAAAGAAAAATAAAATGAAACTTTGCTTAAGATCATTTTGGTCAGTTGTTGTGGCGCATATATGCGTAATTTAGTTGTTGGTCTGTAATGTTGCTGATACTTTACATACAGTGTTACTAACGAGGAGCGAACACATATCCCGACAGCTGTCAGTTCCGTCAGACCACTGTAGCACAATGGCGAAGCGAGCCACTGCACGACATGGCGACCGCGGTGTTGTGTTGCGGGTTGCGTGGCGACAGGGAGAGAGCTGCCCGGCCTGGTCGATAGAGCAGCATCCCAGTCTGGGCGTGCTAAACCCCGCACTGCAGAGGCTGCGCGAATCCTGCAAACATTTTAAAACTGTCAGACTATATGGATTTCATATTCAGAGTGGCAAGTCACAATTCTAACCATGTCTGCTGTTGAGTACGCAGTCGTAATCATTTCCATTTTGTTTATCAGTTTCTCGACTGGTTTCGTGCGACTCTCTATCTCTAGCACGTAATTTAGCATCTGAGCAACGTATTACACCTCCACCCTCAGTTACCAACTTCTAAGCTGCCACTGTCGCCCTTGTGGTAAAGGGTCTTGTCAGTGGCTCTAGATATACGTTGTGTTATTATGAACAGTTGCAAAATCTGTAGGGGACGTTCGGGTAGCCCAGGACACTTAAAATGAATTGCAAATAAAATTAATGCATTTTATGTCTCTATTTTAATCTTAAAATCAAACTTGGAACTTCTGCGGTCATGTTGACTAGATGCTAGTAATCATAACATTTTTTTTTAACTAATTAAATTGAAAACACTCTCGCCTTAACCTATATTGACCTTACAAAAATCAAAATAGTAATGGTTATAAGAAAAATCTACATAAACTCAATTTTCATGAGCCCTGTCTTTGCTTCATAGCACTGACTCCAGTCTCCTTCAAAAATTTCTCCGAGTACGATGCATTCGGTCTGTTTAACATGATTTGCTTCGGAAAGACTTCGAATGCTTTTCTTTGTATTCAACATCTTTCCAGCGCCTTTAGCTTTTTATTTTTTTGCTTCGCCCTTTTTACTGCCATTACTTTTTGTTCGCCCTCTTCACATTTTTTGTATGGTGAAGAAGTTAAAATCTGGCCCTTCTGGATTTTTCGAGCCCACGTTACTATAGCGTTTATTTGACGTATCATATTGCATAATCCCCAACGAATTTTGACAGGAGCGACGAAAAACTTCTTCCAGGAACAAAACACACATTAGTGTGGAACTCACTAGACCCCCGAGCCGCAGTTCAGTTGCATTTGTTTTTACACTACAGAACACATGTTAACAATAAATTTTTACCGACGCAGCGTGGTTGGTTTGTTAGAACTTTAAATGCCCAGAGTTACCCGCCGTCTGGGGCTACAAGACTTTCCCCTATACAAAACAAAGCGTTGTATAGATACACTCTATGTACAGACTCAGTAATAGCAAACTCCAGATGTCACCGAGCGTGGTGGGTGAGCGGCAACGCTCTGGCCTCACACTCGTGAGAACGTGGGTTCGATCCCCCAGTCCGGACATTCAGATTTGGGTTTTCCATGGTTTCCCCAAATCAGGAGAGTGCCGGGATGGTTTCTTTAAGAAACTATAGCCGAATTCCTTCCCGTTCTTCACTCCCAATCCTTTCCCGCCTCTAGTGTCTTCGAAGTTGACGAGATGTAAAGACATATGCAAAAAGAAATCTTCTTACGTTGGTCAACAACAGCACGTCTGTGGATCAGTGTTAAATTCCGATATAAGTTCAATATTCTGCTTCTCAGTTTATTAAAAACATCATTTTACAATTTTCATTTTAGATTCGTCAAACTTGTCGATCATTACCAACCAGTCAATATGGGCTAATTCTTAGCCAGGCCGTGTCTCGTTAGCTTGCCTCGCCACCATGCATCCATCGTGTCAATTCGCCATTCAACCAGTATGTTAACATTCTCTAACAGTTAGTTTGCGCAGCCGAGATGCGGCTCAGTCAAAAATTATTATTGTAGAAGTTACCGGGAGTTATCCTTACAGATCGCGCTCTCAACAGTATTCATATAGTCTTCAGTGGTCAATAAAAGGAACTCTAAAACGATAATCGCCTACATTATTTATTAGGTAGATTCTCAGCTAGGTTATCATTTTGCCCTGGCCTTTTCCCTGCCTAATCCGGTTCTCCAACCGTAACTAATGGAGTGGTGTCAATTGATTCCTGACAATTAACATCTTATGACAGCCCACAAGTCTTTGCTTAGATCATCAGAAGACGGAAGACATCTTCAAGAGAGAAGACAGCGCAAGAGGAATAGAAGACATAGTAAATGTCCCGAAGGTCAGTAAACTTCCACCCTAATGTCTGCTTCCACCATAAGCCCACAAATTCACCCCCATCCACTCAGGCCACTTGAAAACTTAAGGTTCGGCACAGGGGGTTCAGTCCGGCCTTTACATTTGAGCCGTTTTATTTATTTATACAGTGGTGTCAGGGGCGGATCCTGGTGGGTGGGGCTAGGGTGCTCAAGGAAACCCCCCCCCCTCATATGTATCTCGGTCTGCATCGTAATTTACGAGACTTTTTTAAAAATATTTTTAAGCTCTCCTGTTCTTTCAAGAGGGCAGCAACCCGAGGGGACCATAAAGACTACCCTTGCTCAATAACCCCTGCCCCCCACCAAAGTCCACAAAGTCGTCCACTCAAGCCCCTTCCAAACCAAAGTCCTCTCAAGCCCCCCCCCCCACCCAAACCAAAATCCGCTCAAACCCATCCCATACCAAAATCCTGGATCCCCCCCCGAGTGGCGCCATCATAATTTCTGTATAAATAAAATAAACAATCTATAAACTAATTTGGTTTAATCACATAAGTGCAAGTGGAAGTGAAGCTCGTAATGAAATAAATGGCAGAATGTTGAGCTTCAGCATTAAAAATGGGTCCATAGATGTGCAAAAAGCACTGTTCCTGACCAACATGCGAGGGTTACTAATACCAAGTCCATAGAACGTATCTGTATAATGATTTATGTTGCATACTGATACTGCAGTGGTCCACAATAACACCACGTATATTTACAGCCACTGACGATGGTTTATACCACAATCTAAGAAGCTGTTAATAGATGGCCTTCAATTTAAGAACATCCGTTAAGGAGATGGGAAAAGTGGATAAAACCTAAGTTAATCATCTACACCCGTAATTTGCAACCTCATACCCTCAATAATACGTGATTATGGTGATTAAATTGGTACTAATAACTAAAAGTTAACAACTACATTTTATTAAAGAACTGTTCGACAATAATACATATAACTTTTAGTACTCAATCAACGAATATATAGCTGGTAACATTCATTACCAAGTTGATAATGTACTTGTTATACAGTGTGTTTCTAAATGAATATCGGGGTTTAACGCTTTGTAAAACGTAAAATTATTATTAATACATGAAATGAAAGAGCAACTCAATCAGTTATAACTACAAGTGTTCAATGTGAGCACATCTCGTCACACGGCACACATCAAGTCGATAGCCCATTTCTTGCCAGACGTTGATTAGAGTTTGTGGTCTAATTGTTGCAACAGCTGCCTCAATCCTGTTTCTTAGGCCGGGTACGTGAGCTGGTTGTGGAGGCACATACACACGATCCTTTGTGAACCCTCACATGTAGAAATCACATGGCGTCAGATCAGGAGAGCGTGGAGGCCATGCGAAACAAGCTCTGTCTTTGGGCCCATTGCGGCCAATCCAGCATTCAGGTAGAGTGACGTTCAACCAATCGCGTACGTCTTTATGCCAGTGAGGCAGTGCACCATCTTGCTGCCAAATTAATTTATTTGGTTCGTCTTCTACCGATTGAGGAAATAGCCATAGGGGGCATCCATAAATTACGTGAGGTGTTTTTCCGAATTTCCGGACCCCCCCCTCCCCCTTACTGGTAAGATTTCGTGAGATCTGGTCCGACATACCCCCCTCTTTTTTTTTTAGGTCTCACTCTTCCGAAGCCGGTTACACCCCCACTTTTCGCCAAAAATTTTCAAAATCTTACGTGAGATTTCCCCCCCTCCCCCTTGGTGAGATTTCGCCGGACCCCCCTCCCCCTACTTCACCTCACGTAATTTATGGACGCCCCCATACTTGTAGAGCATTAAGGTAGGATGTACCAGTTACAGATGTTTCTCCAACGAAAAATGGCGCATAAACGTTCCGCGGTGATGTGGCACAAAAAACATTAAGTTTATGGGAGTCTCGTTACAATTGTGCCATCTCGTGAGGATTTTCTGAGCCCCAGATGCGCATATTATGAGTGCTTACATGTCCACTTAGGTGAAATGTCGATTCATCACTGAAAACAACATGATCCAGAAATCTTCACCGTCGTGCAACAACATTTCATGAATAAATTTGGCACGCAAACCATGGTCTGTGGGCTTTAGAGCCTGTAACAACAGCAAACTATAAGGACGTAGTTGTAAGCTTTTCCGTAAAACTTTCCAAACAGTTGTCACCAGAATTGCTAATTCACGACTAGCCTTGTGAACTGATCTCTTCGGGCTACGCGTGAAAGACTCTCTCAGTCGCTCAACACACTCTTCACTAACCGTTGGTCGTCACGAACTCTTCCCTTTGCAAAGGTAGCCGGTATTTTCAAACTGATGGTACCATCTACGGATGTTATTATCACATTTGAACTTAATCCGGAACGCACGTTACACAATAACTACAGATCGGTCTTTTCAAACTGCAGAATACAAAAAGATTTCGCCATTTTTTATATTAGCGCTTTCTAACAGATGACATAGGAAAAATTGCGTGCACATATGCACAGGTATCAACAAACAGAACTATTTGAGTTGCTCTTTTATTTCATGTATTAATTATAATTTAACATTTTATGTAATCAATACTATAAAGCGTTAAAACCCCGATATTCATTTAGAAACACCCGGTACTTCAATCTTCAAGACTGATTATTGTCCTGCATTGAGAGATGTACAGCTTAGAATGCAAATGGCCCATGCCATGCTCGCTCTTAACTATGCTAGATGTAGTTCTTTAAGCCTTTTGCTTTTTCTT
The DNA here is from genome assembly GCA_031002005.1 of Vandiemenella viatica. Taxonomy (NCBI): domain Eukaryota; kingdom Metazoa; phylum Arthropoda; class Insecta; order Orthoptera; family Morabidae; genus Vandiemenella; species Vandiemenella viatica. Next base: position 245,718,750 of record CM061919.1, read on the forward strand.
GTCACTGTGGCGTAGATGTATGTATAAGAAATACGCAAAACATGTATAATTTTGTATCTGATGTTTCACGAGCGGAGTATTTTGTTAAGATGGCGTTAGACTAAATATTATCACTGCCAGAGCCACTAAGCTATGTGTGAAGGCAGCAGGAATAGGCGTGATTCTGGACAGCTGTGTCGGAGGCCGTACCCCGCTCGAGAGTGAGATGGGATTCTCAACTACACAGCAAAGTGAGTCAGTAGCAGTTGTACTGGGACTGAGAGAGGCAGGCGTACACAGGTAGTGAGGATGACAAATAATGTAAAATCCAGTATAAATTTAAGTGGTTATACATAAATGTAAATTTCTGTCATTCGAAATGAATAAAATGGACTACGAGTATAAAGTGAATGTTCTGATCAGCGAGAATTACCATCAGTACCATATCCTTCAAATCAGATTTACTTCTTTACTGTCCAACAAAATGTTGGAAATTATGTTCTGTAATCATTCATGGTTGGATTGCTGAATTGATTTGGCCCATAACGTTCATAATATCAGGTGAATGGGGTTAACAACAAACAAACTCCTAAAATCATCATTATCTCTTCTGGTTTCATGGAATGCTCCATCTCTTCCTGTCAGAAGCTAATCTCTTTACCACAACATACTAAACTCAGCCTACGTCACCAATTATTTATACCAGTGGTTCTCAATCAGTGGTACGCGGACCGCCCGGGGTACGTGAGATTGTTTCAAAGGATACGCGTGGTAATCTCTTGGCTAGAGTAATCGTTAAGATAATTAAAGAAATTAGGCAAACTTTACTATACTTTACTTAACATATATTTTTTGATATTTGATGTTTTGTGTCGTTTTATATAGCATTAATTCAATAAGGTTTCATTTATTAATTATCCTTTCAATTATAAGGGATGTGTGAGGTTGAGCTTTATCTTGAAGGGGTACTCGGGAAAAAATGATTGGGAACCACTGATCTACAGTATCATATACTTTTCCATTTAGCTACGTACTTTGTGCACAATCACAGGTTTCTACTGCGGTTGCAATGCTGGCACTGTCCGTCTATCATTTCGAATTATCATTTACTACAGCAAACACCTGACGTATCGACCGAGTTACCGGAAGAGGTAGCTAACATGAAAATTGCATGGCACATCTATTCCCTACGTGATGTGTAATTTAGGTCATTACTACTCACTACAAAATAAGCAAGCTTCCTGCTGACGAACGTTTTAGCCCTTTGTGTCAATACTCGCCGGCGGGGCTTAAGCACGCTCGCCTATTGGCTCGGAGAATTACTGTCATTTCAAGAGCGTTAGTAGTTCCGCCCGACGCCTTCCTGGCAGACGTACAAACGGCGCTTTTATCCGTAACCTCTCAGAATAAAGGTGATGTATTTCTCACCACAGAAACACGTATACACATAAGCTGGCTCGGCTACAAATAACCACTGTTTGCGTAATCGTTTACATTAATCACAAATGCAAAGCACTTAGTCTCGTGTGTTGGACAGAACTCTGCCGTTACCTTCTTTGTACTCCTGGTTCGAATCTGTGTAGTATTACGTATATTTGGTTCCCTTCGTGTGTATTTACAGTGGAACTGACAATCGTCGCATTATCTATTCGGTTTTCAAATTAAACGTAATGATATATAAATAGTTACATTCAAGAATCCCGTTAGAAGCATTGCCTTATTCAGCTTATCAGTAAATTATGATCCAATACGAAATAACTTAATAACAGTAATAAAAAAAAATAAACGCTAATCATACACGGTGTTGTTGTAACGTCAGGTATAGACACTAAAAATTGCATCTTAATTACGTTTTCTTATTTAAATTCGTAGGTTACATAAAAATTATAAACGTTAATGCATCACAACAATAGGGTATTTTACTATGTGTAAGAAAAAAAAATCTAAAAGTGTATAAATAAGGTACTTATCGTCGAAGGTAATCGAAATATGTTGATTTCAATTCATAAAAACACAAAACAAGTAAAAGATGCGATATTTTTCGTCTGTCGCGAACGGTATCCGCCATAATGGATTCCTGTGTGACGTCGTCTTATAATTAATACTAAGGTGCTCATCACACTGCGAAATCACGAGGGGACTCGACTCGTGTTTGAGTACGAGTATCGTCAATTTGAGTTGCCTGTAAGGCGACCTGGTACGACACACAGAGAATACTGCCCCTAGCCGTGGTGAGGGTCGTTCTAGTAAACATCCCTGCTGTTGCTTCTAACCGAGTTGAATGATGAGGTCATTGTGCCTATTGTTCATACAACTATTACAGAAAAAGAAAAATCCGAGGAATGTGGTGCCATTCTTAAATCGTACATACAAGAGAAAAACATAATGTACAGTGGATAAATAAACTAATTTGTGAAAAGATAAGGATTACTTGTGAAATTTTGAAGTTAAAACTGGTGATAAGAATATTAAGCTAATGAAAAATAAACGTGCAAAGTTTTGTAATGTGGTTTTAGTTAGTTAAACACTATGTCACGCATGCCCAACAAGAGTCGATATTTACTACGGCAGGAAACATTCTCTCATAATACCTGAACTAATTAAAACTTCCAGAATTTTTTGGTCAAAGGACAGGTTGCTACCGTACAAATGATGTCACACAAAAAATTAATTAATTCATTAAACTGTTCGTCGATTCTTTCACATATATACCTGTCTGATTACTATTAAAATGCTTGCCGTAGATTAATATTGCTTGTTAACTGCGGTATTTAAACTAAGTAGGCCTATATGGTGAATGCTATTGTTCGCCCCACACTTCGAACTGAATAATATTGCACTGCTCCTGCAGGTAAAGAGCAACATAAGGAATACAGAAAAAAAAATACTGGGGTTCTCTTTTTTTTTTTGCGGTTTACAGTTGTTTGTTGACTTTCTACTGACGTTACAGATCAAAGCAACATGGCGGCTAGCGCTTTAAAATGTCAGTTTTAAGTGCATTTTTAAGGTACTTACCGATTTCATGAAATTGAAATAAATTTTTTTATTATAATCAAAGTGTTAAATTAGGCCTCATTTCAATTTATTTATCGTATGGCAATTCAGACACTTTTAAGAACTTGTTCATATCGCAGGTGACAGTTGATGTGAATTACTATCTTAGTCAGAAGATCCTCCAGGATTGTCTCACTGCCAGTACTGTATGTGCTAGTACATTTAGCGTTACCCAGGGTGCACCATGAGGAGGCTCATTTCAATTAACGGAACACTGTTGGAGTTGGATACTAAGTGAACCAAATTTGTACATGAATATATATATATATATTTATTGTCATTTCATTCATCCCCCTTAATGGGGGAAGCGGGCTGGTTTTTTTTTTTTTTTTTATTTTTTTTTTTTTTTTTTTTTATTTATTTTTTTTTTTTTATTTTTTTTTTTTTTTTTTTTTTATTTTTTTTTTTTTTTTTTTTTTTTTTTTTTTTTTTTTTTTAAAATTTCATTCCTCCCAGCAGAAGGCTGGGAGGCGGGCTGCTGGAGAGTCATAGGGGACTCTTTTCAGCCAATCTACTACTACGGGGAGGGAAGGGGGATGGAAGGTCGGCCGTGGCCTTGTAGGGAACCATCCCAGCATTCGCCTAAGTGTCTGAGGGAAACCACGGAAAACCTCAGACAGGATGGCCGAACCGAGTTTAACCCCGGTCCTCCCGAATGATAGGTAGGAGGCCATTAATGGCCTCCTCCCATCTCGGTCTTGAAGCGGGCTGGCACATGCATACTTTTATATTCAAGACATAAAACATTTCGACTGCGAGATTTTGATAGGATTCTGATCAATTTGCAGCCCGTGATCCCAGCAGTAAAATATATGTTTCACTGTGATGTTGTATAGCTTAGAAATGAAAATAAAAATTTCACTGAATTAGTACCCATTTAAAGGAAACTTACTTCTCGCATCGAATCCCCATCCGGACATCTACGCGTAAATTTCGATTTTCCATGTTTTTCCGAAATCACTCCAGGCAAAGCCGGTATGGTTCCTATAAATGGCCGTTGTGGAATTCCTTACCGTTCCTTTCCCCTATTCGTAACCCGCCTGCAATGACCTCACTGTCGACGGGGTGTAAAGCAAAAAAAAAAAAAAAATCTAGTCGTTGAATTGTTTTCCGGGATAAGTACAAGTACATCATACGATTCTAAATTGAAAATGAATTATTTGAAATCGAAACTAATTCAATCTCTGACACGCTCATCTTTCGTTCCGTGCTATCCTCCCGGAAACTTCCTTGTTCTACCTGACTCTCGAATTTTCCTTGTTATTCTGCCTGAGGAGTTTCCTTGTAGTTCCTACTCGAGGTAACTCCTCTCACTTTCCTTCTTACCGCTTAGCGTACGGTAACTATTTCCTCGCGGCCTGGAGTTTGGCTTTCTTTACTGTGCTTGGTCCGTCGGCGGGGGCTGTTTACTCTCTTCGTCCAGTTAGAGGGACATCCTTCCCTGTCCACCTAGTAGCAGGGATATACCGTGTCAGGGCCTGCACACTGTGCAATGTCCCACGCACTTCAGCGCCAGGGTCGAACTGGGACGTGGATACCTTATCGGTGACAACTAAGCGTCTCTTTTTGACATTCCTGAGATCACCTTAGGAGGGAGGTTAATCTACGGTGATACCTGGTGGCGAATACCACAGTGATGACTGATAGGACATCTGAGCGTCGGAACCATCCAGATGTGTTGGATGCCTTGTTATGTACCGACTTGTCACCCGATACTGCAGAATCGATTGCAAACCTGCAGTACCTGATGGAGACAGAAATGGAGCAGACCACGACGATGACAACAAACCAGACAATGGACCAAACAAACACCCCACAAAGTGAAGAACCTTTGCAAGAATCTCGCGGAACCGCCAAGAGACGTAGTTCAATTTTTAAGGCGAGCAAGCCTAAGCTACTGAAGGCTGATCATCGTGCCAACCCTAAAACAAGCATACCCGTGTCCCGGCTCTCAACAAATAAGGGCAATAAGACCACACCGAAGAATGTTAAGGGTGCGGGCAACACTACCACTAAAGCAACACCGACCCCATCCTCACGGGAAAGATAAGTAGAAACCTAAAACCGGCTGCTGGAAAAAAAAAATCCAGCAATCTGATGGAAATAAGCAGCACAATTGAATATTACCAAGATAACGAGGGCTTCGAGCTTGCACGACGTACGATCAAGCCTTCTTCATCTGTGGAACCTGAAAGTATGGAACTGAGCAACCAGTTCGCAGCACTCCAAGAAGACGAATCACCAAGAATCAGAAGTTCCTTCATTCCACCCATCGTGGTAAAGTTCCCAGAATCATACAAGAAACTCCACGATTGGCTAAAGAATATCGCGAAATATCCATTCCATGCCAAGACAGCAGGAGGATATAAGATAAAATTTACCTTCGCAACCATTGAAGATTACAATCATATCACAAAACTCCTAGATGATAAGAAGACACCATATTATACTTTCCCTATCGGGGCAGTAAAGCTGCTAAAGGTAGTGTTCCGAGGCATGCCAAGATCCTTCCCGGTGGTAGACCTCAAAGAAGAGTTGATTTGTACGGGATATTACGTACTGACTGTTGTACAATTAAGACGATCAGGTTCGAACATAGAGATGCCGCTTTTTCTGGTGGTAGTCCCTGATACCCCACAAAACCACGGGATATTACAGGTGGAAAGTTTATGCCACCTAAATATATCGGTTGAGAAACTCCGCTCTTCTGCCGGGCCGCAACAGTGTTATAATTGCCAGCTGTACGGACACGTGGCAAGGCATTGCAAAATGCACCCGGTGTGTGTGAAATGTGCTGGACCACATGATTCGAACAGTTGTACAGTCCTAAAAAAATAGAGACACTGCCAAATGCAGTAACTGCGGCGGAAATCATGTGGCAAGTTACAAAGGCTGTGCCGCATACAAGAGGGCCCGTGATCGTCTCCGTGGTACAAACACCTCCAGCGAATCCACGGACAACAGCAAACAGCAGATACTTGAACAAGCCCAACAGGGAACTGCCACCCAGCGGGCTCCCAATAATAATACTGACAAAACAACACAGCAGAGGAAAAATCCTCGGAAGACTCCTAATACTACCAACCATCGCACTGACAATCGCTCTTTTGCGGCAGCTACTAGGCGACAAGGTCGCAGAAGATACTACCACTCCTGCAGTAACGACACATTAGACCCCTGAATCCAGCATTCTACAATCGCGACATGTCGCAGAGAAGAAAAATAACTACCATGCCAACAGACAAGCTGATAATCAAGCATCAGTAGATAACATGGACAAGCTTTGCGGCATGCTTCAAAGGATGATGAGCCCTGGTCCAGAAGACAGATTCTCTGACTAGCAGCATACAATCCAACATTATGCAGGCTCCGGCCAACGCCACATGCAGTTGCCAACACCATAATGGATAGATGACCTACTATAAAGTACCTAAAATATTGTGTGTGGAACGCCGATGGCATCTTTAACCAAATGGTAGAATTTCGGAAAGACATAAATGTGTGCCTTGTGTGTGAATCCCACCTGGAGCCGGGTCTCCGTGCCCCGGTAGCGAATTATTGCTGTTATCGGCGCGACCGTCCCACTGCTAGGGGCGGAGTTGCTGTTTGTATTAAGAGAGGCATTCCGCACTGCCAGATCGCTGCCCCTCCAATGCAAACCATCGAAGCTGTTGGAGTGGCTGTGGACACAGTTGGTGGAAAGCTGACGGTAGTGGCAGCATATCGATCCCCATCTAGACAGTTTGTCGAAGCTCACCTCATTGCACTGGCCACTATGCGGGGTAAGGTGCTAATATGCGGTGACCTAAACGCTAAACACCCTGACTGGAATAGTCGGTGCGAAATCCGGCTGGTGTCATCATGAGGATACTTGCAAACCGACATAATATGTGCGTGTGGGGCCCTGAAGAGCACTTCCCTTGGACAGGTGCCAGGCCCGATGTCCTAGATGTGGTGATAACTAAGGGTCTCACAGGTTTTATCTCTGTGACTACTATAAATCGTCTTTCCTCGGACCATTGCCCGGTGCTAGCTGAGATCGATGTTGGACCGTGGCGTGAACAGCAACCAGACTCCCTCGACTTCCGCAGCACCAACTGAGAAAGGTATTGGGAATCCAGCTGCCATTTCTAACCAGAGGGAGGAAGAAGTGGACGCAGCCCTCAGAACATTTGAGGAGATTAAGACTGGCGCCTCACCCGTAACTCTGTTACGAGAAGACTTTTAAATAGGCTCGAAAGAGAACTTAAGGTGGCTCTGACCGAATACAGTAATACGGCCTGGGATGCCCGGATCTCTGCACTCAAACCGGAAGACGGGTCCCTATGGTCTCAGACGCGCAAATTCACCAAAAGAAGCCATCGTATCCCACCCCTCCATGATGAGAATGGGCTAGTCTATCAGCCAGAGGCTAAAGCTAACGCCTTGGCTGCTAGTTTCGAGCGTAATTTCCGCCCATCGGATGTCGACGTAGATCACCGAGTAATAAGAGCTGTTCGCAGACGTCTTAGTGTCTTCCTTCAAGCAGACGATGCAGACGAAAAAATCGAGGCTATCTCCCCCCAGGAAGTGGTCAGCTGCCTCAGACGACTTAGACCAAACAAGGCTCCTGGCCATGACGGTATAGAAAATCAGTGCCTCAAGAAGTTGCCTCCAACAGCCGCTGAATATCTCACCAGACTATTCAAGAAAATACTGCAAACTAAGACGTATCCGAGAAGATGGAAGCATGCGGAAGTTGTGGCAGTCCATAAAAGTAGAAAGGACCCTATCTTCTCACAACACTACCGGCCGATAAGCCTTCTGCCCTCGGTCAGCAATCTATTTGAACTCTTATTGCTGAAACGAATCAACATCTATATTGAAGCTAACAGTATCCTACCAAATCATCAATTTGTATTCAGAAGTGGGCACTCCACGACCCAATAAGTTCTATGGATAGTGGAGGCGGCGACTCGTGCCCTTCTGCACCGTGAGTATTGCGCTGTGGTGTCGCTGGATATAGCACGTGCCTTCGATTCAGTATGGCACATCGGACTGCTCCTTAAACTCTATGAGCTGGGGTTTTCAGGACCGATGGTCAAACTAATAAGGTCCTACCTGATTGGCAGAACATTCCAAGTTCGAGTTGACGGAAAGTTGTCTAACAGGCGAAGAACTGTCAGATGTACCCACCGCGGACTGTGTTCTGACAGCTACCTACGCAGATGATACTGCTTATATAACCAGCAGTCGAAGCTGTGCTATTGCCACTCAGAGATTTCAAGAAATACTAGACTGGGGCTTGGGCCAGAAGAAGGTGTATAGAGGTCAACCACCAAGACCCAAGCCATAATGATCATACGAAAGTATGGTCCACGCAAAGGTAACCCACAAGCACCACTGCTGAAGCTAAACAATGAAGACATACCGTGGAAGACGACACTTCGTTATCTTGGGGTCGTTCTTGACTAGAAACTTACTTGGCGTTCGCACATCACTGACGTACTCAATAGAGCCAGTGGGATACTGCACGAAATATATCCGCTACTCAACAAGAACAGTTCGCTTCCACCGCCACTGGGAGTGAAATTATATCCCACCCTGGTCAGGCCACTGATAGAATACTCATGCACTGTCTGGGGATATGCGGCGCATAAACACATCAAACGACTACAGGGAATACAAAACAAAGCGCTGAAACGTGCAGTGCACCTGCCTTGGCGCTTCACCACAGAAGCCCTACACAGAGCCACTGGCGTTCCGACTATCCAAGAAAGATTTAAGACGCTCGCACAAGCATTATATCGGAAAGCCGAACAAGCATAAACCCAATGATCTCTACATAAGGCCGTTACGAAGTCATGCCAGGACAGCACAAGAGGCCAATCCAACTTACCACAAACAATAAAAATAGGGTACTATACAAACAAGCCAAAAAAAAATAAGACAAACCACAAGATAAGTACTGTCCCACCAAAGAACGTGGAGTAAATGTCGCGAGACAAAAACTCCTCAATATACTGCCTGAAGAAGAATAGGCAGCGAATGGCACCTGTCGTCGTCTGTGGTTCAGAGTGCAGGTCGGGCCAGACTAGACCGCACCGAGCCCGCACCGTCACTGCACCGACACTTTTCTTATTGTTGTCGCTTACTCGATTGATGTGAGTTCAAACGACACCGCATGTCAGTCGACACTCGGCCGAGTGACGGGCGTCATTAGTTTGGTTTGCTTTTTGACGGTGCGGGCTGGATTTGGGCTGGTGTCTAGCTGGTCGATATGGAGAAGCATATAGAAAGAGTTCAGAAATTTTCGGTCCTTTACGACAAAATGTTGTTTTAGAGTTACTGATTACTTTAGAAAAGTGACCTTTTTTTTAACCTCACTTTAGGTTCATCAGATATTCGTAAAACGTGGACAGAGTCCTTGCATGTTCGCATTAACAAATCAAAGCTTTGTCAGAGGTAAACATCGATTTTAAGGCCTGTAAAAATAACATCCGAGATCCGGTTTTTAAGCGGGGACCTTCCATACCCAAATCACACGCCGCAAACATCTGAATCTAGAAGTACTGATAAATATGTATTAAATTATATAAACGTACATTTGTGGTTTAGGATAGTAAAAATAAAATATATAGAAAAAGTACATTTATTTTATTGTATTTGAATGTTTATTTTTAATTACATCCAGATTTGTTTCTTGACTCAGATGGTTACGGCGTACGATTGGGGAACTGAAAGGCCCTGGTTCAAATTCCTGTCTCAGCTGTAAATTTTAGAGGTCTTAAAATTGACATTCACCTCTGGCAAAGCTTTGATTTGTTAGTGCTATGATACTAGGACGCTCCGTGGTTAATCTGTAGGTCTCCTTTTCATATCGGGTGATAACTATAGCGGTGCACTGCTTGGCTGATAAGAAACTCTGTGACTGGGATTTTTAGATCACATGTAATTATTATTATTATTATTTTACAGAATCTCTGCGGTCTGTATTTAAATTAAAATGTATAATATTATTTTTTGTTAAAAAATTTGCTTGAGTGAATCGAAAGGAACCTCAACCAAAACAAACACATCAAATTGTTAGTGAGTGATGCTTGAGATTTCATTGTGACTATGTATAGATACAAGAGAATCTTTCAATCCAGTAGATTGTGATGATCATTTGTCAAAACTGCGTTGGGATACTACTTTTGTAAATAAATTAATTACCTCAAAATACTAAAGAAAATTTTTAAAATAAAGACACATACAGAAATCACATAAGCTTGTGCTAATTTATTTATTTTTACAATATATCAAACCAGTATTCGTCTGATATAGACATCAATAGAACATTCTGTTTTATAGGTTCACCGTCAATCTACTCTAATTGTCCGGTAACGCCAAGTTAACTTCTGAAGTCACTTTTTGGACGACACAGAAGAGGTTTGGCATGTCAGGAATTCAGCAAGACTTCCGAAAGCACCGGCGTGAAGAGTTGGCAATTCACCCTAAATGCTCCTATCTATTAGTGGTTCATCCAGATTCTGTTAAAAAAAAAAAAAAAAAAAAAGACGTTCACGTTAACGCAAACCTGATATAATATAACAGCTTTTTAACCCGTTAATCGTTAACGAAAAACTGTTAAATTAAGACAAATTAACTATTTTTAAAACGCGTTCAGAAGATCGGATATGCACGTTTGTTTATCCAATATAGGCTATATGCAACGTAAAATTAGATACTGAACTGCTTTCACACAAAAATTGAATTGGTACTTAAAATTGGTACTCCAACAAATATCGATTTTTGATATATCGATTATATAAAAGATTATAAATATCGATTATATTATGAAATATATCTATAATTAGATATATTTTGCCCAAGCCTAAATAGGTACTACAATTCCTTTCTTTTAATCGTGCTCTTTAAATACATACATTTCTCTTTTCGCCGACTGCAAATTATGAGGTCAAATCCTTCGTACTAGTAACTTTGGTAAAAGACCTGATTTCATTTCGCAACCATTTGTAAAATAAAAATCCAAACAATTAAGCTGCAAACAGAAGCCAGTTTTACAATAATACTACAACTTTTATTGCCTGGACAGAAATGGAATGCTTCATTTTATGTGAGTGATGATGACTTTTTATTTCACTGTTAGCTTTCTTATCATTTTCTTAATTAACAGCCGAGTCTTTAAATGTAAGACCTAAAACAAATGGACTTGCGTAAAAAGGACTGAAATCCATTATCTTCGAAGTTGAAACTGAGGCATTATCACTATTTGTGCCAGTATTGTTCTTTAACCACTTAGAAATATGAAAGCGGCTTGCAAAATGGGACGATCTTTTGAAATTACCTAAGTTTTAATTGAAACAATACATCTGTTCTCAATCTTCCATAAAATAGCAAAAGATGGCAAAAGAAGTTTTCACTTCTTCGTCACTATCTTCTAATCCCGTCAACAATGACGAGTTGAGCACTGTATTCTGACAATTCACTCTTTGCGGTGGCTTAATCTCTTCAAGGACGAATTATTTTTGGTGAAAAATACGAGAAACACTATCGCTTATTATTGAACCAACTCGTACAAATATAAGCTTTATTGCAACTTCTGTTAAGGAAGGAGGGATAATGTACAGAACAGTCGTCACTGGGCACTGAAGTAATTATTGTTAGCAGAGAAACTGAACTTAGGAACAAACGTACACATTTTATTCCAATGTCCCCTAAGAGGTTAACTAAATAAAAGCGTCAATAAATAACTCCCGTAACCTTGATTTTGTATTACTGTTGCGCATATTTCCCTAAAGCAATAAACAACTAATAATTAACTAGTTGACCCGTGCGAAAATTTCACGAATAATACAAGATGAATAACTATGTTGGCGATTTGCAGTAGGATGAAAGAAGGACTGGCTTATTGTTTATTTTTTAGCTGAAATATGTATTTAGAAAAACACTTACAACGTCTTCCGAAACAAAAAACACTTTAAACTTATGTGTGACACAAACTCGTGGTAATTTACAACACAAAACAAAATGAAATGTAGAATTTACAGGTAATTGACATTAGAAAATATTTACATTAAAATTTTAAAATACTTCTTCGTAAAAAAAAATATCTGAAATGAAAACATGATCATCAGTAACATTTTGATTAAAAAGCTCCTTTCAGCAGAAAAAACACGCAGTTTATCAATATCTTTGTTATATGTGGTGTTGCTAACTAGCGGCAATGCGATCAATCCTTACCGGCGCCAGAGAAGCCTAGCAGTTTGACCTTGAACTACAGCATAGCCGTGACCTTGATTGTTCACAACTTTGACGGTAACAGGTTGAAATTCAAAAAACTCCTTTGTTAATTAACGATGTAACAAAACTATACCTCATTCAAAGATTTTGGATAAGTTCGAAGGGAGATAATAAGATGATTTTGCTCGTTTAATCTAAATATAAACTTTCCTTTACGGTTGGTTTGTAATTTGAAATATATTGAACCATTACAGAAGCATTAATAGATTTTTAGCTAGATGGAATAGCGACATCTTTGGTCAGAGAGTGTTAATATCTCTGGTCGTTGATAACCCACCAACGTAGTCAGCGCATGTGACGTAACAGCATTACAGACACGTTGACCAATCTAACCTTCTATTAGTACTGATACGCGATAGTCAGAAACTGAACATTGGGTAGTTGTGGTGATGCGAGAACCTGTCTCAAGGTGTAATGTGCGCGGGAGGTCTGCGGGAGATGACGCAGGCGACTGTAGACCTTCTGAGAAGGTCGACCACACACGGAGACCAGCCTCCGAAAGGAAACCACAGAGGCGTGATTCGCGTGGCTACTGCTCTCAACAAGAGGACGAGGGACTCTCGAACAATAGCGAAAAGAAAAAAGTTTAAATTCGCCGCTGAAACACCAAACTGCGTCGCATCCGTTTATGCGCGTCGCTTCATTTTTCACATCCTCTTCCATTGCAAGTTCAAGTCTTAGTTTACTGGTTTAGTTTAAAATTTAGCATTTACTGCGACATCGATACCCACACACTTAATTATACCTTATATTTGACGAATATTTTTAAAATGCTTTCTGTTTTTCCGGAAAAATTGTTCTGTGTATCCTTTGGTCCCAGTCCCTAACTTAAAAAATAATAACAAATCCAGCTTTACTACTTTGGATTGCCTCCAATTCCTGTAACCTATATCCATAACGTGGGTCGCAGCCTATTTCTTCAGATTTCTATTACTTCAATTTCTTTCCATTTCCCTCCTTTAACATGAACTTCCTTGTAGCATCTTATCATTGGTGTTCCTATAAGAGCTATTCTCTTCACACTTCCGTAATACATCTTTATTACATACTCCTGCCATTGCAAAAGCTTCTTCTTTAATAATTCTCCTGATTGCTCAACCTTTAATCTCTCTTTAATTTTTTAATTTCTCAACACTCCCTGCAAACCTCATCTCTGCTGTATGTAACCTACTTGTATGTCTCTTCGTCCAATCCAGGTTTTCGCGCCTTAATTCAGTTAAGGATGCGTATACAGTTGATATGACGATGTTTTTATATCTAAATCGTCAGCATGCGGTCTTGGGAGGTCTATTTATTTTCGACGGATGTTTCCAGTTTCCTGGTACGATCTTGTATTTGTTCTGCTGCTGCTGAGTACCTTGTAGTGAAGCCAGCAGGTGTTATTGTGCCACTGTTGTTGGAATTGCTGACGAGTGCACCGACGGGCGCTGTCGGTAGTGAGAGAAAATATAGTTCGAGTTGGAGCTCTTGAGGATTAAGTAATAAGGGAGCGTCCATAAACTGCGTGACTTAGTTCAAGGGGGGGGGGGAGGGGTTGGGTGGAATGCTATGCTGGGCTACATGGGTGTGGGAAAGGGGGTGTCCAAACCAAGCCACGTAGCTTTTCAAGTGAATTTCGAGTTCAAACTGTGGTGTGAAGTGGTGTGGTAAAATAAGCTTACGAGATTTATCGAAAATGTTTTTTCCAACGAGTTTTCGTTACCCAATGAGTTAAAGAAATCTTTTTAGCAAATCAAATAATAATTCCCTGGTAATAAAGGTGAGAATAACTGCAGCAAAAAAAAAAAAAAAAGGAATTCTTCTTAGTGTGTGAGTGGATACTTTCCCAGCGTATCAATGTAACAAAATCTTCTCGTGTGTCCAACCGGATGGTGGTGTAAAAACACAACATTTTGACAGCTGACTGCGAGGCAGAGACAGTCAGCTGAGAAGAACTACAAAATACCTGGTGAAGACAGCAGAGTCAGCTGTCGAAATGTCGTGTTTTTACACCACCATCCGGTTGGACACCCGTGAAGATTTTGCTGAATTCTTCTTAGTATTTTTTAAGCAGCAGGTATAGTTAGTTCTATTTTACAATTAATGAACAGTGATGAACGAGATAAGGATAATGTTTTTAGTAACACCTCAAAAAGGAAAGGATCCCTGACTGTACCTGAGAAAGCAGTTTTTCCCAATAATTCATCACCGAGCGGGGCGGTGTAACGGTTAGCGTTCTCGCCTCGCATTCGGGAGGACGGCGGTTCGAATCCCCGTCCGGGCATCCAGATTTGGGTTTTCTATGGTTTCCCAAATCACTCCAGGCAAATGCCGGGATGCTTCCTTCAAAAGGCCATGGCCAAATTCCTTCCCATTCCTTGCCTCCCATCCTTTCCCGTCTATAAAGACCTCGATGTTAAAAAGAGACGTAAAGCAGTTAAAAAAATAATAATAATTCATCATTTGCAGGCCTGTCTACGGTCAACATTTCATTCAGAATGTTTATAATTATAGAAAACCAGCGAGGTGGGTGGTTAACGTTCTGGCCTCGCATTCGGAAGGACGGAGGTTTGAATCCCCGTTCGAGCATCCAGTTTTGGGTTCTCCATGGTTTTCCCAAATCGTTCCAGGTTAATGGCGGGATGCTTCCTTCAAAAGGCCATGGCTGCATTCATTCCGGTTACTTGATACCCAGTCCCATCCGCCTCTAATGACCTCGACGTCGACGAGGCGTAAAGCCATTAGTACATTAAAAAAAGTAATTACAGAAAAGTACATAACGCAAATGTTAGTAGTGTTCTATATATACGCAATAGTTTTAACGAAAGTCTGTCAAGACGAAACAATACAAAAAGTCTTCTGGAATTAAGAATGGAACAGCTACGTGCTTCACAGGGGAGAGGGGGAGGAGGTGAGGGAGGGCGTTGGAGGGGGGGGTTGAGGCAAAAAACCACGTCCGGCTACGTGGGGCGAGGGGGAGGAGGGAGTTCAAGAGAGGCATAAATGGAGGCACGCAGTTTATGGACGCTCCCTAAGGCTGACTGAATATCGCAGCCCTTAGTTCTCGCTCTTCAGATAACCTAATTGTACTATAAAAGCGATTGCTGGGACACTCCTCGGCAACAAACTCCAACGTAAAGAAGCTGCAAGCCACACAAAATAAATTCTTGAGAATAATAGCAGACGCTCCCCAGTACATGTCAAACCAACGCATTCACCATGACTAAGGCATCCCAAAAATCACTGACTTCATAAAAGACAAATAACTACCTTCTACCAGAAATCACAGCTTTCGCCCCAAAAACTAATTCAAAACATAGGCAAGGGCGTAGCCAGGTACGGGCAGGGGGGGGGGCAGCTGCCCCCCCCTATCTGGACGCGGGTTTGCTCTCGATCAGGGTTCTGCCGAACCGAAGAGTAAACAATGTTAAGTAACTTTCAAAAATTAATTCGTTCGATTTAAACTTGCTTTCTACTGCTATTTGCGGGAAAACAGACGTAAGCGAGGGCGAGGCAGAACAACGGGCCACGTACGGCGCTGCTGACGACTCTTAAGATCGGTTACACACTGGGCGGTTTCGGCCGCGGCGGAAAGTTTTCCGTCGCCGTCGTTCCAGTAGTGGCGCGAGGGATCAAATGGGAGCTTACACACTGGGCTTACACCCACGGCAGAGCTGCCGTCAACGGCAGGTATGCAGCCGTGCGCTGCCACTACATTCGACGGTAATTTCACCGTCCCATCCAGACAGTGGCCCATGTGGTCAAATAGGCGCTTGCATACTCGGCGATTTTTTAACCGCAAGTGCGCTTTCAGTCTGTTAAAGTTAATATTTTTTGAATATAAAAATCGTAATGTAAGTTAAGTGATGATGGATACTGATCTTCTCATTTCGTTAGCAGTTTTAAGATTATAGATTCTTTTAAAGATCGGAACGCTACCAGGAACGCTTGGAAAGAAGTGTGCCTTGAAATTAGGAATGATTTTGACGAAATGAAAAATGAGGAAAAATGCCTTTGGATAGTAAACTTTTGATCACGTATTTAAATAAACTTTTAGAGCTTCGACTAGAAGTTGAAAAATGTTGAATCACATTTTATAGAAAGATTTTGATGTTTAATACTATATAACTGTGTCCTTATATCTTAGACATTTGCCAAGGAAAACTTTCAACATTCGAAATTCTGTGGATCGACATTTTTTCTTCTTCTTTTCTTCTAACTCAGCAGTGACTAATACAGTGAGACAAGGTGTTCAGTAACTTCGGCATCATCTTCGCCATTTACTTTCGATTTTTCTTTGTAAACTAATAGTTATTAAAAAAACTTAACAGATTACAATCTAATCACAAAAGTTACCTAGTCGATTGTGCTTGTAAGTATAAAAGCAATATAAACTCAACACTGATAGTTCATTACACAGTGAAGTGTATGTATTAGTTACAAATAAATATAAGTCTTAGCCATTATATGGCATAGTGTATTTTTCAAACTTTTCTTGTACATCTATTCATATTCACCTCAAGAAGTTTTCACCCTAATTAAGATAAAATAAATATAGCGGATTGGAATTATATGAAATTAAATGTTTATTTATAGTAGGCCCATGAGAAATCTGGTTACTTCAAGGAGATTGCCAGCATTTCCACACGTTAAATACAATTCATCAACTGGGTATTCCTCCTTTGAATGCCGTACTTAAGTTTCGCAAGCAACTGTTGAAATAAACATCCCAAAATAATTGAAAAACTTGGTATCGTCGTTCCTCAAATATTCTGTTTTTTCTGTTTTGGCTTTTTCTTTTCCTATTCTATGGCTATGGAACCTTCAAAATAACAATTTTAAAACTTAACTACGAAGTAATAAACACCAAATTAATTAAATTAACAAAATGAAACTCAGTTCATCAAAAGAAAGGTACTGACGTCCGATCACGTCATCTTTTGCCAGCTTCATAGCAGCGAAAATTTTACCGCTGTAATAGCAGCAACAGTTCTACCGCCGAATATGTAAACACCTCTAATTCTGTAGGTGGCGACGGTTAAGTTTCTACTGCGGTGAAAACCGCACAGTGTGAACCGGCCTTAAGGGGTTGTGCATAAACTACGTGGCTCGGTCTAGAGGGGGAGGGGTTGGCTGGAAAGCTAGGCTGGGCTACTTAAAAGAGGGGGATTTCCGAGCCAGGCCACGTAGCTTTTCATTCATATCAAGACAGAGAACATACAGAAGCATGTGAATAATTATTTCCGTCATTTTATTATCCCCGCTTGTAATTTATGATAGCGTGACAAGAGAAAACAGTACAAAAATGACTTCAGGAATCATTATGAGAAAAACCTACTTGGGGGGACGGGGAGAGACAAAAGCCACGTTGGGCTACGTGGGGGAGGAGGCCAAAATGGAGCTACGTGGTTTATGGACGGTCCCTAAGCTGCGTATTGAGTATGAGCGGCTGCTGCGCGAGCCATGTTCGAGCGCGCCAAACCGATTATCCAGGCACTGTCTTTTTGTGAAGCCACAGTGGACATTTCACGTGCGCGAATAGCCGCAACTTTCACTGTGATCCGACACACTGGGTACTAGAAACCTAAACGAAAAATGATTTGGTGGATATGGAAATTGTATATTAATTGAATACAGTGTGGCGAGAAACTCCTGGGAGACATTAGATATGAAACCATCGAGGATATAAATTAACAAATTTTACGAGATTGACAATCATAGAGTTTCTAAAATAATTAATTGAGCCAGTGCACTAAATTTCGGGAGGCATTTCAGTTACTGATAAACGCTGTGACTTCAAGATTTCTAGTAATTGGAGACTCGTGTACTAACCTGCATTACCTTTTTCGAGAGTCAAAACAATCATTTATTAGAACAGTTTCAGATGTTTCTGACGCACTATGCGAAGCTCTGAAAGAATGGTCAAAGATAAGGTAATAGCAACAGTTTAATACTAATTTTTTTTATTGCTATTCAATTTTCTGTTGCCATTCTTAACGAGAACTTACTCCTTACTTAGGTAAAAGGTATTATGTTGATTCTGTCATTTGGCGATTCTATAGATTTGTTGATTGGAGTTTCAAGTGACGGTTGTGGTAGTGATGGAGATGATACCATCTGAGTCTGATTAGGCTGCACATTTGCTATTACATAAAAAAATTTGTCACCGTACAATTGTATTAAAAGGCGGCCGTTTTTGTTATCCATGGCAACAAACAGTCGCTGTGCCGCGCGAGCCAACTCGAACAAAGACATCCCGTCTTAACTGCGATTAAATACCGATAGATCGTTTATACTGTGATACAACCAGAGAGCGCGCTAATAATCTGTTCTTTAAAGTAATTAATTTGTATTTTCCGTAAGGCTAACGATGGCTTTTAATATAGTATTACATACAGTACATACAAAAAGTACGACTTTTATTTAATAACTATAATTATCTGCATTCGTATGTATTTTATTTATTTTTATTACTATCAAGCGATTGTGAAAAAGTCGATATGTAAGAGCTAATTTGTGACAAAATATTTATTACTCTTGACTTTACAGTATATTTGTCCTAGGTGCTCGGATATGAGTTGGGTCGGTACAACGGTCAAGTTGTTTCTCGTTCTGTGGTCGTACCTATACTGCTACATACTGTGTTACAGCCCAGTTGCTGGGTACCTTCCTGAAAATAAATTTTCTGTAGATGCTAAAGCCACTAATTTGAAATTAAAATTTATTCATTGTTGCTTGCAAACTTACTTGCCTCTGCTAGTATAGTCTAATTAATTTGTTACTCGAACTTTCTGTCACTTTAAAAATATCCAATTATCACTTTATTTGCAAAGAATTTCATATATAGCCAGCAACCGAGAAAGCCCTTTCCGCCTCCTCATTCGTTGGTTTGATTGAAATGGTCATAAATTTAAAAAAAATTGAAAAACTTAGCAACTTTCTGCACTTTTTTGAGATCATCATATCTGGGAACACCTATGTGGAATATCCACTGCTACGATCACGCTTTTCGCTTCAATTGTGGCGTCCAGGTCTTTGTGGTCTACGTCCGGGTGAAAGTTTTTTCTATGCTCTCAATTTCTTTCAGTGGTTTTTTCTGGGGGGAAGGGTATAAAATATCGACAACTGCCAATTGTGTGCTGTGTGAAAAGTACAATTGCAGGTACGAAGGCAGAACGTTTTCCATGACGGTTGTTCCATTCGATCTTTTGCCGATAACAGCAATTTCAACAGCAACACCAAAGCCTGTCAATCGTTCCTTGACCAAACTGATGCAAGGCTCCGTGGTGCACGAACCCTGTATTCTAAGCAATCTGATATTAAAATGTGTTTCTTTGCGGTGAACATAACCCCGGGTCCACACGCTTGGCACTTGCCGAAAACTCCAAACCTTTACAAACGCTTGGTTAATTGTGGGGAGCCGAACATTGACAGCCACACGCTTGCGAATGCGCTGGTATGTTTTGGAGAAGAAAGCGTGAGGGACTTCGATGTTGTGTTGGATATAAATTTTTGCTTAACCTATATTTATCATAAAAATTTAAACGAAAATGAAAATATAACGAGAAAGGCGGCGAAGAAGATGGTGGATGTTAAAAATCCATAGAAACCGTTCCAGGTATAATTTCATTCATTTACCTATGTTTAGTATGTAGTTTCATGTATGTATTTCATTTAATATAATTAGGGGCCTATATGAAATTATTGTTTTATAATTGAAATTGTATAATAATTATTGTATTTACAGTATTATAATGTCTATATCAATTATTTTTTGACTGCAGAAAATTTATGGAAAATAACTTTAATGAGCTACTTTATGACTTTTTATTTTGCTTATGGCTTTACGCCTTGTCAGCAACGAGGTCATTAGAGGCGGGAAAGGACATGGGGCAAGGAATGGGAAAGAATTCGGATTTGGCCTTTTTCTGAAGGAAGCATCCCGGCATTCGTCTAGAGTGATTGGGAGAAACAATGGAAACTGCAAATCTCAATGCCCGGATGAGGATTCGATCCGGCGTCCTGCCGAATGCGAGGCCAGAGCGTTAATTGCTCACCCACTACGCTCGGTGTCCACGCTTCTTTATGAGCCATCTTGATAACTTCTGCCGGAAGAGATATGCTGATTTTGAATATTAGCATTCAAGGAATGTGAAATATTTTTGTTGAACCAATTACTCATTTTTCTTGCGGCACTTCTATCACAACAAACAGGAACGCATGTCTGTCCGCCGTCAGTGCACAAAGTGTATCAAGTCCGCAGAAACGAGTAGGCGCTTTACAAGCACTTGCCGCAAACTTTCTTAGATTTGTGCCAAAAAACAGACACTCGATTGGATCAGCCACAAGTTCCAGCCTACACAAGTCAAGTTAAACGCTCTATCAACACGTTTCAATTTGCGACGGCTTGACGAGGTTTAGCAAGCGTGTGGTCCCGCCTTAAATATAGGTGATTTTTTTTTGTTTATTTGTTTTTTTGTTGTGTTTTTTTTTTGGACGTCTACTCATCAAACATTCGACGAAAATATTCGCAATTGTTTCTTGAAATATTCAAACTGAACAATTATTTCATTTGAAAACTTTGTCATCATAGATCTTATACAGGGTGTTACAAAAAGGTACGGCCAAACTTTCAGGAAACATTCCTCACACACAAACAAAGAAAATATGTTATGTGGACATGTGTCCGGAAACGCTTACTTTCCATGTTAGAGCTCATATTGTGGACGGCTGTGATACAATACGCCATTCTCCAGGGCTGCATCAGCGCATCAGGGATTCCATGCGCCGGAGGGTGGATGCATGTATCCTCGCTAACGGAGGACATTTTGAACATTTCCTGTAACAAAGTGTTTGAAGTCACGCTGGTACGTTCTGTTGCTGTGTGTTTCCATTCCATGTTTAATGTGATTTGAAGAGAAGTAATAAAATGAGCTCTAACATGGAAAGTAAGCGTTTCCGGACACATGTCCACATAACATATTTTCTTTGTTTGTGTGTGAGGAATGTTTCCTGAAAGTTTGGCCGTACCTTTTTGTAACACCCAGTAGAATTAGCAGAATTAGGAAATAGAAATCCACTTTTTGAAAAGAAATAACTGAAATACAATGAAGTTCAGTTTATGAGAAAAACATTTTAACACATCATTTATGCACTAGATTAAGAAATATCTGTCAATAGTTGTAACCTTCTTTTTGTATTGTTTTTACTTACTCCTCAGAAACATCTCTAGTTGTATCTTTTCTGTGTGTACGATCTGGGAGCTAGTTTTGCCATAGGACGACATAACTCAAATTACAGTACTGCACACAACACAAACACACAACACACATTTGTTGCCGCGAGTCAAATGTCAACTTGAAGGATACAGTTAAACGGGGCAAGACAACTGGAAAAGAATGAGTCTGACCGGAAAGTGACGACAGGGAGACACGGTGACGAAGACTGAAACATGTTTTCACCCCATTTTACGGATTGCGGATCCGCTTAATTAGGTGCTGGATTCGCCAGACTGCCAAATGATGCCGGATCCCGCATTGCTGGATTGCAGTCCCCATCCCAGCTAAAGTTTAAGTAAGTCATTGGTTGATTTAAAAAAAAAAAATCACGATTTTTCAGCCAATGCTACAAGTTAAAATTGTTTGATTATGAAGTCGCACTATGGTATAAACTATGGAAGGACAAGGGTATGACAATGGAAAATCTTAAAGAACTAGACCTTATGAAAGAGTTAAATAAGATGGAAATATTCTAGAGATCCAACTGACCTGCTTGGTGTACACAGAAAACTTTTACAAGAAAATTGTGATAAAATTGCAGATGAAGTAGCTCGAAAATTATTATTAGTATAATTATATATACTAATTAATTAAATTATAATTAATTAAAATATAATAATATTAATTAATTATTCAATTAATACAATATATATGTATAAGTTTTTTAGCATACATATTATCAGTTTTCTCTTGCCTGCCCCCCCCTAAACAAAATCCTGGCTACGCCCTTGAACATAGGACAACAAAATGACGCCGATCATTACAATTGCCCCATGACAACTACAACTAGATACTACAGGGGCTGACAACAACAATAACTTAATAAAACAAAACTATGATTTCCATAAAAAGCCAGCTCACAACCCCCTATTCAGAAAAAAGTTAGAGGACTACAACGCCCTGGTACTTTAGTTTTTACATGGGTTTCGGCCCAACCAGATGTCTGTCTGTCTGTCTGTCCTCACTCTCCGCCTCATAACCTATACAACCCACAAACAAAAATACATTTCTCACACACAGAATGTGGCGGATCTGCTAATCTTCGGACCCGCGGTAAAAATTGTGAGAGCGCCGCCCCTTCTAACATGATTCTGCCGTCCCCGCTGTCGCCACACAGGACAGTAGCGGAGCATTAAATTTTATTTTTTGTAAAATTGGTATTCGGCCTTGTATCCATTCAGTCAGCAACTGTGTTTCTTTTAATCCTCATGAGTGTATATAGAATCTTCTCGTGTTATTATTGATGAGAACAAGTGACAAGACAACACAGGGCGGACTTAATTAAAACCACCCATGCGATTGGCCGGCGGACTTGAACCAGCGACCCCTGCAAAGCGAAAAAAAAAAAAGAGTTCGACATAACATAAATTTCCGTTCCCTAATGTTGCCGCCCGGGGCATACGCTCCCGTTCCCCTCCCCCTGCCCCTCCTACATCCGTCTTTGCACCAGGAAAATAGTTACACTCTTTACAGACAGATGGCAAGACCTCTCTTCCTCCATTAGTGAAGCCCTCAAATCAGAGGCGGAAGACGCGACCATCTGGATTTTTTTTTTTAATTTTGATTTTTTTACTTGTGGCTTTACGCTTCTTCGACGTCGAGATCATTAGAGGTGGGATGAGACTGGGGCAACGATCTGGACAGCATATCTAATTAGGTTGGTAAACATGTGATGAAGATAAATGCAAAGAAGGGTCAGCTTATTAGATACACAAATAAAAAACAAAAGGTTAATTATGAATATAAGGTGGGGAAAGAATTGCTTGCTGAAGACTTGAAATGTAAATATCTTGGAATAACTTTTGATAACAAACTTAACTGGGCAGGACACATAGGACAGGTGGTAGGAAAAGGTTTCAAAGTTCTGCACTTGTTGGAGAGAGTGATGAGGGGATGTACGAGAGAAGTCAAGGAATTGGGTTACAAAACTTTGGTCAGACCATTGCTCGAATTTGGTAGTGTAGTATGGGACCCTCATTTTACGTATCAAATACAGGAGTTGGAGAGGGTGCAAAAAAGGGCTGCTAGATTTGTTACTCGAAATTATCGCAGAATGCAATCAGTGACGGATATGATAAAGGAGCTGAAATGGGATTCATTGCAAGACAGGAGGAGGTTGAGGAGGGTCATGGGAGTGTACGGGGCATATACTGGCGATGACGCATGGAAAGATATTGCAATAGGTATGGAAAGTAGTGCATGGAAGGGAAAAAATGACCATTATCACAAGCTGGCACTCGATTTCAGGCACAAGGGTGTGGGAAGTTTCTCTTTTTTAGGTAATGGTGTCAGGGATTGGAATGAGTTACCAACAGAAATGGTTAATAATTTACCGAAAACTTTGAAAGAATTTAAAGATAAAATTTGTAGAGGGCAAATGTAGGTGGGTGCAGGATAGGGGGAAGATGGGTGTGTAGGGAAATTGCCACCGGAGCCTGTGCTCCATTGCAATTAAATTAAATTAAACGAATGGGAAGGAATTTGGTCATGGCCTTTGGAGGAGATGAGGGGGTGGACTTTTTAATTTTTTTTAGTGAGAAATCTTACCAGGCATGCACACAATAACACACCAAACTTTCATCGCAATCGGATGAATGGTATAGGAACACATACAAGACGAACAACCCAACATTCATTTTTATATATTAGATACAAGTATAATCTATACTTTCACTGCCACGCAAACGCAACCCGTCATACTTATAGCTACAGATACACTGCTGCTACAGCATGTTGGAGAAGCGAACTAATAAGATTTTACCCATCCAACATGCGTCCAGCGCGCACATCATACACACAACACGTTATAAGATTGTTGGTGGTTTAATTAATCTGATAAATAATCAGTCCACGAAATAGTTCAGTTTAAACTAGCGTTTATTTTCCTAAAACACAACGTCAAACGATACTGTTTACATGAATACACACAATCCAGCGATTGTATATAACACTTATACCACAGACAATACAGTTCTTGGCCGTCGTAAAATTTAGTCGGTGAAACCTTTGCCGAAAAACTATCTAACTACTCTGTCTCGGATGTTCACTTTATATAAGCTACATTGAAATTTCTAGAACACTTCAAAAGATTCCGAAATATATTTCTCGAACATTAACAATGCTTAAACAATTGAAACATATTAAAAAACGATCAGAATTAATACATAATCATTTACTATCACTACAAAATAGTCAGAAATGGAAATTAAAGATACTTAAATACAAAATTACTCATTTAACTAACTTTACTAAATTGTCCTTTAGACATCGTAACTTGCCTTGATACTTGGAATTATAAACATTTAACTAATTCTCTTGCACAATTCTGTTCTTAAACATATTAAATGGCCTTTAAATAATTTATTTTCATAAAACAAAGTCTATAAACATTGATTTACAGGAAATTGCAAAACAAATCTACCAGATCATATGCAACAAAACTCTAGCTTACTATAATTGCTTCATGAAATACAATTCCATTTAATTTTAGGTTCGATGGCTGTTACAACGTCATAGCATGTCTGTGACGCGAAATCGTGGAGTCACCCCCATCCAAAATCACCCATCGCGCCTATGGAAGTTTCATTAAAAAAAATAAAACTGAAATCGGAAATTCGATGTGGTATAGTGAAACTTCTCCTAGGCATGAGCTGCATCGCAATTGAGTCTAATTTAATATGCCTGCCGCAGTAACTCATGCCTAGAATTCCAGTTCCTCATATGGTTTGCGTCCAATTGGTATGAGAAAGACGGTTCAAATTTTGTTACGATCTAGCCGGCGGAATCTGCAATTCGTGAATGTTTACGTGGTCTGACAGCATACGGCAGGTTTCATTGGCCAGTCGTGTTTCTTGCGATGTGTTTTCGTCTGCTGGCTGGACGTGCGGAACTAACGCCGTCTGATTAAACCCGGGCGGAAATGAGAATCGTTCCATTGGGCAGTACGGTTCAAGTCGTACGGTAAACCGGGGAACCGCAACTCTTGCCGAGATGAAACTCAGCCTAACACACTGAATCTCATCACTTCTGCTCCAATTTCTGATTGAACTGAGAACACCAAAAGTCAGATTGTTTAATTTAATTTAACTGTAATGGCGGCAATTTCCCCGCACACCCAATTTTCCCCTATCCTTTTCCAACCCACTATCTCCTTCTAGGTAGGCTACTAATATTAAATTTAAATTCTTTAGTTCTAATTTTACACTTTCTACCTGACTGATGGAATGATTAATTAGTCAAGTTTGGATTTAAAATAAGTGAAACCAAAATTGTGTGCTGAGAAGTTAGCAGGGATAGCAAACCAATCAGAATAAAATAATAACAGCATTAAATGGAAACTGTTCCAAACTTTAAATAACTACGCAGTATTACGTTGGAAGATAATAGGCTTATTCCAGAAATAAACAGCTGCAAATTTCTATAGTTTTGTCTCACAGATATTATGAGACTAATGATTCCTACGGGCATAAAAATATCTTTATATAAAACACACCTACTTACCATCCTACAACTAACGGTTAGAAACTGCCAGACTGGTTAGCCAGGAGAACAACCGGATTAAAGTGACAGAGTCGAAATTCATCAGATCAAGTATCCAGAAGAAAAGATGAGGTAATCAGGAGCGAATCAGTCCGGCTTCAGCTAGGACCACAAAAGAGCGTTGTAGTCATCTTAAGAAGAATAAAACTCAAACGGTTTGCTCACTTGACGAGAATCGTGCAAAGTAGACTATCTGAAGCATATATTTAGAAATCAATAACTGGAAAAAGACCAAGAGGAAGACCGGAGAGCGTCATAAACTACGTGACTAGGTCTATTTTTTTTTGGGGGGGGGGAGTTGGGCAGAAAGCTACGCTGGGCTACGTGGAGGAAGAGGGGTGTTTTGGAGCCAAGCCACGTAGCTTTTCATTCATATTATTTGTCACAGTTGAGATAAGACACAGAACATGTGAATATTTATTTCCGTCATTTAATTATCTACGTATGTTATTTACAATACGCTGAAAAGAGAAAACAGTACAAAATTTCTTCTTGAATCAATGGGAAACGCGGGGAAAAGGGGGGAAGGTATTGAGGCAATAGCCACATCAGGGTACATGCGGGGAAGAAGGGAGTTCAGAGGAGACCAAAATGGGGATACGTAGTTTATGGACGCTCCGACCGCGTGATAGCTGGATGAAGCTAATAAAAAATCACCTTGCCAGTCGCGCCCCACAGTGGGAAAACACATTGGAAAATAAGTGGAGGAGGGCATGGAAGAGGCTTTTCATCACTACACCTGGTTCACTGGAGTGAAGGCAAAGGATATACTCAGAATCTGCTAGCTGAAATTGAACAAGAATATGTTATTCAAATGAAGCAAAAGAAATTTGTGTTTGGGGGCATCCATAAATTACGTGAGGTGTTTTTCCGGATTTCTGGACCCCCCCCTCCCCCTTGGTGAGATTTCGTGAGATCTGGCCGGACCCCCCCCCCCCTCTGGTGAGATCAGGTCCGTGAGAACCCCCCCTAGAAATCGCACTCGAAACTTTTCTAGACCTTTTTTTTTTTTTTTTTTTTAGGTCACACCCTAACTTTTTGACGAAATACCCTCCTAAACTCGACTTAGGCGCAAATTGTAGACCTTTTTTTGGCTCTACTATCCCCAAATTTTTCGCAGAATCTCACGTGAGATTTCCGTAGACCCCCCCCTCCCCCCTGGGGTGAGATTTGGTGAGATTTCGCCGGACCCCCCTCCCCCTATTTCACCTCACGTAATTTATGGACGCCCCCTTTGGTTACGTCTCCAAATTCACTATTTGAAATAACTATCAGATAAGCACCAACAATTTTGAAACGGCCTGGTAAAATTTCAAGCTCGACTAAATAATCTGGCTTATTTATTTTTCATTTTTTTACATACGCAATTTGAAGGTATTAAAATTTCAAAATGCCTCAAGGACACTTTTTGTACATAAAAATTTGCAAAGTTAAAAATTCAACTGTTGACTATGTCCCAACATCCTCCAGCCAGGTCTTCGATTTTGTACTCAGAAATTGCAAAGGAAGTGTTATACAATTTTTCACGGTGCCTCAAATACCTACCCTAAATTTTTAACCGCTCTCGGACTATTAAGTTTTGTCCCAAACAAAACCAAATCAGCATAGTATGACGGGACCATTCTACCATCGAACCTGTCTCATGATGAGAATAAATTTGCAACATGCTTAAAAATAGAATAAAACTAAGATGAGGGGAAATTTGGGGAGGGGTGTCTAAACTGAGGGCAGCTTCAATTTCAGCTTGGTCTTCTCTTCTTTCTTCAGCGTAGGACTGTTGATAATATATCGATATATCGGAATATCGATATTATTTTTTGAAAATATCGATATTTATGAGTGTTATTTTTAGGACGATACTGAAATCTGGATATCGGCTTCGATATTTTTAAATATAAGTTATATTTTTGTTTTTTCTGAATGACACTATGTCCCTCAAATTCCTATTACGCATAGAGATCAGAAAGCTTAAGTAAATCTTACTACGTTCCTATAATTAATTTGAAAGTACCAAGTCTACTCAGATGATGACAACAGTGTAGGCAAGGCATCACTCGTCCAGTACGAAAAGAACGCGAGCGCATTGTTTGAAATGAGCTTGTGGATTGTCCAGGGCAGTCCAACTTGAAAAACACACTGTTAGCAGGAATAGTGGGAAGTGTAAATAACAAAGAGTGGCTAATTCGAGAGCAAGAAAAATAAGACAACTCGGAATAAGCTATCAACATACAAAACTAAATCAAATACCAACAAAAAATCTTATGAAAAAAGTTATGTAACTTGGCCATAATGCATGCTATGATAGCTAAACTTTTACTTAAATAAATACCTCAGTCTTACCAATCTTAAAAATACACAAAATAAGATTTGCTTCGAACCTCTTTCGAGTTTTATAAATTTTTATAAAACTTATGAGACTCATAATTGTCAAATTTTTTTTAAAAAAATCAACAATCGTCATCACCAGAATAACCATTCGAAAGTGAAAACCTGATTAAGAACAAATCACACGTCTATTTTCAGTGGTCAGCCTTATTTTTGCATGGTTTGACTGTATGAAATTGTATTTATGAAAGTATCGATACTTTTTTCCCGATATATCGACAGCCGATATTGATACTTTTTAAAATATCGATATTTCGAAAATCCGATATTTTTTAAAATATCAACAGCCCTACTTCAGCGTGAGCATCAGATTCTTCGATTCTCGTCTAATAACTATAGCTGATCGTGCTCTGCTAGAGCTATACCTTAGAGCTATACCTGCGAGACATAAAGAAGACGAAATATACTGATACCCTAAACTTTTAGGTAGGCACAAAAATATAGTATGATGCATCGCAGATCAACGTCTATACTTAATAAAAAGTTTTGTCTGTAAACGAAATTTATCAACAGATCATCCACTAACTGACTGCGAGAGAAGCACAGCCTGAGCGACAGATGTAACATTACAAACTTACACAAGCATCCATCTGTCTGTCACCATTCGATAAGTTACCAATAAATCCTGTGTTCTTCCTAAAGATACAAAGTATTTCCTTGTAAACTGGGGAGACAATTGGGATTTAGCTCAGAACCTTGTCAAACAAACTGGTGATTAGGAATTGTGCACCATCACCTCTCCTAGCCTTCCGACCAGGACTCAAACCAGCTAACCCCGTGTCGCAGCCAGCTAAGTCAATAGGAAGCATCAGATCCCTCGGTAATATTTACCAGTCTCTGACTGCCTTACCTACAAATATAAATTTTTCGGCTCTCTTATATTCCAGAAACTATGATCTGGTTTCTGGTCATTGTGATTTCTGCTCCTGATTCCCCCAGTATCTATTCAGCCATCATCGCCAATACTTCCACAATCTCTTCACTCGCAACGTGTCTTCTAATGACACCCAACACAGCTCGCTTATCATATCAGTTACTGATTCATTCTGATCTATACTAGTTAGAACAAACAAATATAGCTGCCCTCCATTGTCTCCCTTCCAACTCTTGTGGTTGGTACTGAGGTATTACTGTTCTTTGTGGGTTAACTGCTTTTATTTAAAGCTGATTATTTTTTTCCGGGGGTCCTACGGCTCCAGCCGCTTCCCGTTAAAGTTAATTTTATATTTGATAAACCGAGCGTGGCGGTGTAACGGTTAGCGTTCTCGCCTCGCATTCGGGAGGACGGCGGTTCGAATCCGCGTCCGGGCATCCAGATTTGGGTTTTCTATGGTTTCCCAAATCACTCCAGGCAAATGCCGGGATGCATCCTTCAAAAGGCCATGGTCGAATTCCTTCCCATTCCTTGCCTCCATCCTTGCCCCCCATCCTTGCCCCCCATCCTTCCCCGTCTCTAAAGACCTCGCTGTTGAGAGACGTAAAGCAGCTAAAAAAATTTGATAAGTAGGGTGACTATTTATTTTAGAATCATTTTTAATGTAAAAATTCCATAACATGGAAATTTATTCAGGAATTGGCATTGCTTTGACCACGGACGTGGTGTATTTACCTTTAGTCACTATAAACAATCAAAATATTTTGCAAGCAAATACCACCGCCCTACATGAATTGATAGAGTCATTAAAACACATACAATTGTCTAGAAATAAATGATAAGCATATTTATCAAATTACTGAAATTAACAATTATAGTTTACTATGTTACTTGTCAAGGAACAAGAAATGAAACAATTATATCTATGAAACAAACTCTAAAATTAGTTTTATCTTAATGTTTTTCAATCTCTGGTTGCCAGTTAATTCAGTATTATTCATCAAAAGGATAATTAAACTGTTCATTACTTAAATTCAGGATCCAGGCCTCAGTAGAACCTGTCTCTTTATCAAGCAAATTGCTTTGCAGATGGAGTTGCAGGGCGATCGAGTGACGTATAAACATATACACGTTGGAAGTTGATCAGATGCAAATTGTCTTTACCGTGTATCTACATTGGGACAGGCTGGACCAGTCACTTGAAGACACGATGGCTCTAAAGCCCAGCCTACGTGGTACCAGATGTCTACCTTAACAATGACTAAAGTGGTCCGCCACAGGTTCGGGAGTCAGCACTGAATGCCTCGATCCTTCCAATCAAGTTTCGCAGTCACTTCACTCTTTCCTCCATAAAACGGCCTGTTGACACCCTCGACCAATCAGTGGTGCTTCTCGTCTCCCACTTCCTCCTGCGAAAGATTGTTTACAATAATTACCAAATTACCAACAATTATTAACAAATTCATTCGATCGGAGCAAACACACAGCAACTCGTTCAGACACACCAAGTTTCAAGATTCCTTCGCTCCGGGACCACCGATGACGTCAAGTGACGACACTGTCTACCTGTGTTCTTCCCTCTCATTTGCACACTCATAGATCTATTTCCAAGATTGACAATGATATATCCTTCGCCAACGCACCCTTAAAAAGCTAAATGCTTGTTATTGTGGGTGGAACATCTGGATAGCTTGACTTTTCTCACAAAACATAAATTCTCCGCCAAGTCCCTTTGCAATTGTGTCTATTACTGCTCGGCGCCTGAGAAAGGATCCACCCGGCTAGTCTGCACCTGATACCTGCTCCAACCCTCTATCTCTCACAATAGTTAAAAATAAACGTGACTTATATTTACAACTAAATATGAGGATATTGAGAACAAAATACTGTTAGAAGATTTAGGATTGAATATAAATCAGAGCAAGACAAAAGCGATTAAATGTAACAGAAATGATATCAATAATAGTAGAATAAATACAATAATAGGATCGGATGCGATAGATGTGAATTCTGCTACTTGGGATGTAAAATTATGCATAACTGATGGCTCTCTTTTGTTTTTTACTTATGGCTTTACGCCTCGTCGACGTCGAGGTAATTAGTGGCGGGATTGGACTGGAGACAAGGAACTGGAAGGAATTCGGTCGTGGCCTTTTTGAAGGCACCATCCCGGCATTCGCCTGGAGTGATTTGGGGAAACCATGGAAAACCCAAATCTGGATGCCCGGACGGAGATTCGAACCTGCGTCCTGCCGAATGCGAGGCCAGAACGTTAACCGTTCACCCACCAAGCTCGGTATAACTGATGGCAGAGGCAGGAATGATGTTAAAAGCAGAATAACAATAGCGAACAGAGCCTCCATGAAATAGATAAATCGTTTGGTTTCAAATATTAATCTAGGACTTTTTAAAAATGTCTGGAGCACAGCATTATATGGTAGCGAAACATGGACTTTCGGAATACCAGAAATAAATAAAATTGAAGCATTTGAAATGTGGTGCTACAGAAGAATGCTGAAAATTAAGTGGACGGACAAACTAAGAAATGAACGAGTTTTGGAAATGAAGTGAGAAAAGATGTTTATGCAAGAAGCTTATGGAAAGAAGAGACAGGCTGGTAGGTCATATTTTGAGACATACTGGATTAGTTAATTTGCTGGTGGAGGGAACAGTTGAATGTAAGAATTGTAGAGGAAGACAGAGATTACAATATATGAAGCAGATAATTGAGAACGTGGGTTGTAAGGGGTATGTAGAGATGAAGAGGTCAGCACAAGATAGGAATGGATGCATCAAACTAGTAGAGAGACTGCTGAAAAAAAAAAAAATATGTAGACTGCGCCTCATGTCTAGCAGTGGTTCTATATCCAAATTCCTTCACATTCTTGATATGTCTTCTCCTAACCCTCTCCGGTAGATGTGACGGACAACCAAGGAAAAAAAGGGGCCAAAGGCACTCTGTTAGAATAAACTATCTTCAAAAATGAAAATTTTCGATATTAAATATTGTTCTATGAATCAGAAAAAACTTTCTAAGACTGGATGCCCTGAGCACAGGGCTTTATGGAAGTGAAGCTTTGACTACTCGTTAAAAGGAATAAATGAAAGTGAAATATTGGAAGTATTGTGCTGTTAAATGATGTAGTAAGATGATAAAGTACATAATGAACACCTGCAAATGGAATAAGGAGAAGCTTCAAGCAGTTAAAGTTTGATATCATCGTGATATACTTCCTAGATCATTCCTACTGCAGTAGCTGGTTAAAACAACAAATCTAGTAAAATCGTCAATGCAACTCGCAATTGAATTTTTTCTCGTCGCGTATTGCTACTATCTACTTATTATTATTGTATTGGTTTGCAGTCGAGAAACAGGAAGCAATCCGGTCTTGGAATTTTGAAGGAACCAATCCAGCTTTTGTCTGGACTGATTTCGGGAAACGATGAATACCCGAAATCTGTGTGCCTGACGGGATTTGAACCCGGGTCCTCCCGAATGTCAGGCATGAACGTTACCACTCAGCTACCACCCTCGGTGTCGAGATACTAATAAATTTTGTACACACGCGTTTATTTGAATGTCATTACAGTTGCATCTATATGCAGGTATAATAGTGCACATCAAATTACTTTTTTTACAATTTTATTTTTCTTGTTTATCACCTGTGACTTCAACCAGCGGTGCCACTTCCAGTGTAGTAAATGATTAGAATGTTTGAGCACAGTTCATCACTTATGCCTTTTACCAGTCACGTCAGTTTTTAATGTGCATTGTTTAATCACATTTTCAGAACGACTGGAAAGAATGCAGTTTCCGATGAAGTTTTGTCGAGCATATGCTGTTAATGGGATAATTCGAGTTACGAACCACAAAAAACATATAAAACAGCACCAGTGTAACAGCCCTCATACCTGAACTTTAAATAGAATTGTATTTAATGAAGTATTTGTAGTGAGCTAAAGTTTGCTTGAACATGATCTGGTATGTTTGTTTTGCAATTTCTTGTATATCAATGTATATAGACTTTGTTTTATGAAAGGAAATTATTTAAAGGCCATTTAATATGCTTAAGAACCGAATTATACAAGAGAATTGCTTAAATGTGTATAATTCCAAGTATTAATGCAAGTTACGATGTCTACAGGACAATTTTCTACAGTTTAAAATGATTTCTGTAAATAATTTTCTGTTTAAGTATCTTTAATTTCCATTTCTGACCGTTTTGTAATGATGTTAAGTGATTAAGAACTATTTCTGATTGTTTTTAATATGTTTAATTGTTTGAGTAATTGTTAATGTTCGAGAAATATCACGCGGACGCTTTTGAAGAATTCCAGAAATTTCGATAGAGCCTATATAAAGAAATCAGCAGGACAGTTAGTTTAATTTATACAGATTCACTTTGCAACTGCCAAAGATTGTGTTAGTAGTATCTGTGGATTGTATCTTTCCATGTAAACCATATCGTTGACATCGTGAGGAATATAAACAAATCTTAAACTGAACCTTTATGGTGGACTACTTACTTAATTACTATATTAATTAAAACCGCCAATGACTCTAACACTACGTACACAGTTTCTTTTAACTTATGGCTTTACGCATCGTCGACGTCGTGGTCATCAGAGCCGGCAAGGAAGCATCCCGGTATTTGGCTGAAATGAATTGGGTAAACGATGGAAAACCAAAATCTGGATTCCCGGATGGGGATTCGAACCGGGGTCCTCCAGAATGCCTACACAGTTTCTACGAACTCACCAAACCGTAAGGTAATATCTTTGCACGTTTTTTTTTTTTCATCTTCCCCATATACACATATTTAACAAAACTAAGCAACCAATACAGACATTTCCTCAATGCAAACTTCAGACTCCCGGATAACTACCCATACACGATTAAACAGCACTGCTCAAAAGAACTGAAGATCAACGAAGTGCCGAAGTAATTTGCTTCCGATTCCTTGAAAATGAAGTTAAACAATGCACATAAAAAGTGACGTGATTGGCGAAGTCATAAGTGACTGACTCCCACCACTCTAGTCACGTAAGACATCGAAAATGGCGATCAGATTCCACGACTCACCACAGAAATGCCATTTAATTATTTATCTAATGGTTTATTTAACCCGGTAAGATTATCAAGCGTATATAAAAAAAAATACATTTTACATAAATTAACAGTATACAATAATTTCTCATTTTGCTCTAATTAAGTTTGTAACTAAAATACTGATTAAAATCTTAATAATACTGATATTTAACTGGTGAATCAGCAAGTAAGTGGTATAATAATAACCCCGTGTGGTCGTAATGACCTGGAGACAGGGTTTCTATTGGCTGCACATTACGGCATTAATTACTTGAGGTGTTTTTCCGTAATTTCGGACCCCTCAAATTTTCTGGTGAGATTTCGTGAAATCTGGTCGGTCCCCTCCTCTAAAATGACGTGAAATTTTGACGGAGACAGCCCCTCTCCCCCCGTACACATCGACCTCGTAACGTTTGAGACCTTTTTTTTGTTAGGTCTCATGCTTCCAAGGACAGTTATACCCCCACTTTTGGACGAAACCTCCCCCCCCCCTAAAGTCGACTTTCGCGTCATTCCTACAAGATTTTGAAAACCTCACGTGAGATTTCTGTTGACCCCGCTCCCTCTCCCTTGGTGAGATTTCGTGAGATTTCGCCAGAATCCCCCCCCCCTTTTTTCCTATATCACCTCACGTAATTAATGGATGCCTCCCCCCCCCCACCAAGTACAGGAAACCTACAGTTTAAAGTGGAATCCGAACTGCGGAAGTGTTCTGGGGTTTGCTAAGTCCCAATGCTAATTTTTTATATTAACCAGCAGTAAGTAGATATCCCGCTCCTTGCAACATATGGCCCTACTGTTGGTTTTGGCGGTAGCGATATCACTTAGCGTGTTATTACTACTAGTCAACAAATCACTTTACAAGTTATACATCTTAGCGCAACAGGTATAATCGACAAATAATTCAATCATTACGCTCATTTATTTGCCAAACTTTATTTTATACTTCAAACACTCGCTGCTACAATACACTGCCAACACACTCCTATCCATACATTCTCTCTTAGTCCTCACTCGCCATCTTGACAACTTTACTCCCACTCCATCAACAATAACAGTAGTACTAACTACAACAAACTAAATTATTAAACAAGCTTAAAATTACCCACATGTCTAAACAAACTACTTATGCTGTGAAGTCTGTTTAACCTATTTTATTTACAATTATTTTTATAACAATGATTTTGTGAGTGGGATCTCACAGGTTTCACATTACACAGCAAGCAGTGCCAGAGGGGAAGGTCGGGTTAAGTATCTATCAAAATCCCCGCCAAGACAGGAATTTCAACAGGGGACCATTCGATCCCCAGTCAGAGACATTAACCACTGAGCCACCACACAGCTCAGTAAAGGTGCTGGTCCACTTTACATACTGGCGAGAAGCTGTCGATAGCGTAACTCATGCTCCTAAACACTTGTTCCTGTGCGAACAGCCGACCAGCCTCAGATGCTCGTTCCCAGGTAACGCGCCCACAAACCACCGGCCCGTAATTTTAGGGAATTGCGTGACCTCTGCGTAGACATTTGGTGTCAGACAACTCCGGAAACCTAACAAGGACTTTTCAAATCTATGCCACGCCGAATCGCTGCTGTATTGCGCTCCAAAGAAACACGCTAATAAGCAGGTGTCACAATGTTTTAACTGATCAATGTATGAGGCCGTGAATCAGACAAACAGTTTGGAACCGTTGTCGATAGCAGGCGCGCTACCATTGCAAGCGATCACATGAGGGAGACAGTCGCACAGTAATTGCCGTTATAAAAACGAAATTATAATAACAGTATTTGATAGCTGCAAACATATTACAGAAAATATTGGTTGGCTGAAGATTCATTGAAGATTTAATTTAATTTAATTAATTGCAATGGAGCACAGGCTCCGGTGGCAATTTCCCTACATACCCTACTTCCCCCTATCCTGCATTAACCTACATTTGCCCTCTACAAATTTTATCATTAAATTCTTTTAACGTTTTCGGTAAGTTATTCATCATTCCCCTTGGTAACTCATTCCAATCCCTGACACCCTTACCTAAAAAAGAAAATCTTCCCACACCCTTGTGCCTGAAATCGAGTGCCAGCTTGTGGTCATGGTCATCTTTTCCCTTCCAGGAACTACTTTTCATTCCTACTGCAATATCTTTCCATGCCTCATCGCCAGTATACGCCCTGTATACTCCCATGACCCTCCTCATCCTCCTCCTGTCTTGCAATGAATCCCATTCCAGCTCCTTTATCACATCTGTCACTAATTGCAATCTGCGATAATTTCCAGTAACAAATCTAGCAGCCCTTCTTTGCACCTTCTCCAACTCCTGTATTTGATACTCAAAATGTGGGTCCCATACTACACTACCATATTCGAGCAATGGTCTGACCAAAGGCGAAACGATAGGCGAAACGTATTCGAAATAACAGCATGTTTTCAATCCTAACTGCGAAAAATCCAAAATTCAAGTTCGCTAATGACAACAATATCCAAATAAGAGACAACGACACAGCGAGTGTAGAGGTATGGAACACATTAATTTGAAATCTCATATGGTTCTTAGTTTTGAAAATCAATATTTGATACATCAATGCGTCTAAATTTTACAGTTCTCTTCATAGCTGTCGTACAAATATCTAGAGAGAAAATCTCTGCATACATAAATCTGCAAGCCTGCTGTGTGTCTTTTCTTGTTCACACAAAAACTACAGGAATATTTGTAAGGCGTTTTCACATTTCGAAATATTGTGGTCTAGCTTAAAGACGGCGGTATCGATATCTTATCACTCTATGTGACCGGGGGATGGAGCAACAAATGATAATACGTTCGTAATCAGTTCAGAGAGACGTCACAGGTAACAATGCATGTAAGATAAACACTCCTTTCTTAATCTCAAAACACACCCACCAAAGATCATACTATCTCACATATAAACAATCCACTCTTCGGATTCTGTTGATATTGTTTTTCACGACGTACTTTTGGATGTTTATTTCTTTACTTTTCTGAAATTGAATTCGCAGAAAACATAAATCAAACCACTACTTCAAGCAGTAACACTCCAATAAATTGTGATACTCCCCTTGTGGTAATGTTTACAACGATACTGCATTACTAACCTCAGACAGAATGCTAACCAAAATTCCTAGTTAGTATCGATACATCTATAAACATTTAAAAAGAATTTTTTTCTTCGTATTCAATTATTTAATTTTCACCTAATTTGATTAGTTAGTTTCTTAATTTTGCTAAATTTTCATTATCTTAAAATATACAGAAAACGGAAATTAATAACATTCTGATAGCCGGAGGAACAAGGGAAATACGAAAGTTGTTAAAATCAATGTCTAAAATAAAACAATTGTAATTACAAAGCTGTGTTACCGTCTGTTCAATATAAGCTTTATGGCGATATCGCCTGAGTTGTTGAAAACGTTATAGTTTCTAAACCACAATAAGTCCAAGCGTGTACAGAGAAGAGTCTTCCATTTGACTATGGCTATGCAGAATATAACAGTTGCTCCAGTGCTTCATTCTGTAACTTGCTACGTGGCCGCCTTCATCTTGCAGACGGCGCGGACCAATCCGGAAGACAATCTCAGCTAGAGATGCTGATTGGCTACAGCATCCCGCTGGACCGGTCTCGGTGGGAGTGGAACCAGCGGAGTGGGGTGGGAAACGGGCAGTGGTGGGGGCGCTGGAGGGGTACTCTGTCGGCTGCGGTGGGTTGGCAGCACTGACACCGCGTCCCTAGACGCCAACAGCAGATTCAGAGCGATGCTAGTCATTATCCGACTCAGTAAATGACTGTGAGGGAGCGACCATTCTACATCTACATCTACATCCATACTCTGCAAATCACAAACATTGAGGGTGGCAGAGGGTGCTAAGCACCAATCTTAAACCCGCCCATTCCAATCCCGAATAGTGCGAGGAAAGAAGGAATACATATAAGTATCAGTACGGCATCTTATTTCCCTAATCTTATCCCTCCGGTCATTGCGACCTAAATAGGTTGGCGGAAGAAGTATTTCATTGCACTCGAAATTTAATTTTTTTCGCATATTCTCCAGTAAATTCGAACGCAAGCTACGTCGTCTGTCTTCCAAACTATCCCAGCCCAATCTATGTATCAATTCTGTGACGCTTTCATAAGGGCTGTAACAAGTCACGAATCTAGCGGCTCTCCTCTGCACCCTCTCAACTGCATCAGACAGAACCTTGCGATACGGATCCCAACAACAGTAATCCAGATGCGGACGCACTAGTGTTTTATACGCTATCTCCTTTGTTTGAGCATTACAATTCCTCAAAATACGACGTGTGAATCGTAATTTAGAATTAGCCTTGCCTACGACGGAAGTTATGTGCATGTCCCATTTCATGTTGCTTTGTACTATCACCCCCAGATACTTCACGGAATCAACCGTGTCAACAGGTGAATTGTTTATTTTGTACTCATGAACAAACTGATTCTTCTTGTTACTTATCCGCATTGCCTTGCACTTTTTGCAATTAAGTGTAAGCTGCCATTTACGGCACCAATCGAAAATAGCATCCAAATCACGCTGAATTTCTAAGCAATCGTCGGAGCACCTTATTTCCCTATAGATAACCGCATCGTCGGCAAACATTCGCAACCAGCATTTGACGTTGTCACCTAGATCGTTTATAAATATTAAGAAAAGAATTAATTACGTGAGGATTTTTCGGAATTCTGGACACCTCTGCTGTGGTGGGATTTCCTGAGATCTGTTGGACTGCCCCCCCCCCCCCCCAACTGAGATGACTGCTGATCGACCATCAACTTGATAGTTGTGTGGACCCTTGTTTTTAGCTCTACTACCGATCGTGGTGGGTGAACGGTTGACGTTCTGGCCTCGCATTCGGGAGGACGCGGGTTCGAATCCCCGTCGGGGCATCCAGATTTGGGTTTTCCGTGGTTCTCCAAATAACTCCAAGTTAATGCCGGGATGCTTCCTTCAAAAAGGTCATGGCGGTATTCCATCCCGTTCCTTGTTCCCAGTCCCATCCCGCCTCTAATGACCTTAGCCGTCGACGAGGCGTAACAATAAGTAAAAAAAAAAAAAAAAATTATGCTCTACTGTTCTTGATGAATTTCAAAAGCCCCCCCCCCCCCTTGGTGAGATTTCGCCGGAATTCACCTCACTTAATTAATGGACGCTAATATCGATTGTAGTATCTGGTAATAGCAGCTACACAGAAACTGGGCATTCTGTAAGTAGAAAAAAATGAAAACAAACTACTTTAACCATGGAACCAAGTAGTTGAGGTACCAGTTCCCAAATTCAGACTCACGGGTTTGTAATTCCAGTTGGACGAGGAACTCTAGAAAGCTGTCTTTGGCTATATGAGAAATGCCATGGGTTCCTTCATTCGGATTTCCTGTCAAACCGTGGGTACAGCCTCGGCAGATGAGGAATGCGAAGCAAATCGAAAATTTTCACCACGTCGTAATGGCCATGACTGAATTGCTTCCTTTTCCTTACCTCTAACGATCTCTACGTCCCAGAGGAGTAAAGCCACTGGCAAAAAACAAAATTCTCATACCCAAATATTGTTTGTATGATGTAAGCGAAATATGCGATGGATTTTATTTTGAGAGAACTTATTATCTTTGGAATATTCCCTCTTGCTTGAGAGTATCTTGGAGCCAGTGTCGTTGTCGAAGTTGCCGAGCGTGGAACAAACTGTATTTAACAGGTCAACATAGTCCATGGGAAATTTCTCCAAGAAACGATGAAAGTTTCACCTTCTCTTGATTGGCTGAGGGAACTTATTGTAGTGTTCTCAAGTCCAGTGCATCTGTCCTTGAAATAACAGGACGGATTCGGGAATGTACAACGGGACTGGGCAAGAAGCCGGGCTCGCGCCTTTTGTCCTGTTTTTAGGCGGT
Organism: Vandiemenella viatica; assembly: GCA_031002005.1. Lineage (NCBI taxonomy): Eukaryota > Metazoa > Arthropoda > Insecta > Orthoptera > Morabidae > Vandiemenella > Vandiemenella viatica. Next base: position 245,759,119 of record CM061919.1, read on the forward strand.
TTTCCGGAGCCATCTCTCCGACTCTCCGACTCATAAATTACTTATTTTATAAATAAAAAATACACAAAGCTTTTGATATAATCGACAGAAGAAAACTTTCGCAAATTCTGGCTGAAAATAACACCCCATTCATAAAAGCAATTAGAAACATTTGCAGCCACAATGTAATCGCAGTCGGAACCGGACGACACTTATCACAATGGAAACCCATTAATCAAGGAGTGAGACAAGGATGTTGCCTATAGCCACTTCTGTTCAGCATATACTTAAACAAAATCATTAGCAACTGGCCCCCATGGCAGAATCAAAATAGACAGACCTACCAACATGGACACATTACTGTTTGCAGATGACCAAGTACTTTTTGCTGAATCTGATGATGGCCTGCAGAGATCGGTATATAACCTCCATAAGACAGCATTGAGATTTCCATCAATAACATCAAAGTTATGGCCTTCGTCGCAAAAAAATCACAAAAGAACCAAAGTTTCAATAGAAAACACATTCATAGAACAAGTAACAGAATTTAAATACCTCAGCTACACCCTACAAACAAATACGCAGCAAAAAATCACAAATTTCATGAAAGTTACAGGAATTATAAATAGCTCCTTCATCTTCAGACCATCTTTTGTTCAACGGCACACGAGAATCAGGCTATATAACATCCTGGATAATCGTACACACTGTACGGCAGCGAGGCCTGGACACTCCGCAAAGGTGATGAGCGGAGACTAATGACTACTGAGATGCGTTTTATGATGATAACAGCTGAAAACACATTACAAGACAGAAAGAGATCTGATGAAATCCTTTAAGATCTCAAAGTCAAACCAGTTCTCCAAACTGCTCAAACCTACAGAACATCTTGAACAGACCATGTACTAAGGATGAAGACGGACCGGATCACACGAAAAATCCTCAAATACCATCCCAGAGGCAGGAGAGATGTAAGAAGACCACCAAGAAGATGGATTGATACTGTAACAGGCCACCATGCCTAGCACTGGATACGAAGAACAGGAAAAACAAAATAGTTATCACAATAGAACATAGTTACACATTTCCCAGACAGATGGCAACACTTCACTTCCCCAATTACATACTACGACTTGGAAGGACGTACGAGCTGGCACCCAAAAATAATCGGAATAGCATTGCCGGGGGCGGAGCTTGTGTAGTACGCGTTTCTACCGCTAGGCGTTTATAGCACAACTCATTGTCAGTTCAGTGCCACCTGTCTTGTCGACCTGGCATGTTCTTTTAATCTGCATTGATTGTTTTTGCTATCGCTATTTTTTTTATTGTTTCGTTTTTGATGATGGCAAGTTCAAGTGAAACAACATGCAGCTGTGAAATTTTGTTTTCAACTCTGTAAAAAATGATGCTGAAACATTTAATGTTGAAAACAGCTTACAAAGAAGACGCTATGGGAAAAACTTAAGTGTACGGGTGGTTCGCTCGGTTTAAAAATGGCGTCATGTCGAGTAATGACAAACCTCCTTCTGGACGACCATCAACTGCCCGAATTGACGAAAATGTTGAAGAAATTCGAGAGTTTGTGCTCTCAGACCATCGACAGACAATTGATCAACCGTCAGAGGTTAGTGGGTTATCTTGGAGCTCGGTTCAGCGAATTTTAACCGAAGATTTTGGAATGAAAAGGGTTCCTGCCAAGTTTGTTACTCGGGCTCTGACTAACAATCAAAAAGAACGTCGAGTTAAAACATGTCGTCCTTTGAAACAACAGCTTGAAATTGATCCAGATTTTCTGTCAAAGGTCATTACAGGTGATGAGTCATGATGCTATGGTTGCGACCCAGAAACAAAGCAACAGTCAAGCCAATGAAAGAAGTCATTGTCACCCAAAAGGGGCATGAAAAAACACCGATTTGAACAAATGATTAGTTGTAATGAAGACTATTTTGAAGGAGATAAGGTTATTTTGTAAAAAAAATAATTGAAAATATATAGCTTTTAAACAATAATTCCGGTTCTTTTTTGGGTACCCACTCGTATATAATTGGCGTCAATAAGGACATGTGGGCGTAAAACGAACGCTTAAAATTTGACCAAGCCAACGATGAGTTAAACTGATAAAAGGAGTCAATATCAAAATGTCGGGAAAAGGTGCTGAAAAAGAACGAGGCGTATTTCCTGGTCAGCAATAAAATTAAACAACAAATTTCTTTAGCATAATTTATTCCTCATCACATTCTACGACCTTCAGCTAACTTTCCACATAGTCGCAATTGGTCATAGTATGAGATACGGTTTGGACAGAACTAACACGTAGAGTAACCCTGTTTCTATCTGTTGTCAAGGGAAGCGGGAAACAAGAATGCATGAAAAAATTTCATTCGTTTGAGGTATAAAACTACATTACTTTTTAAAAATAAGTTTGTCTCTCGTCTGGCGATGCAGAACATAGTGGAGGTTTCTCTCGCAGTTGAGTTAATATCAAATTATTATATATAAATTGAAATCAGGCTTATTACCGATTGGAACGTCTTGCGTAACAGTAGTGCTAAGTAATAATAGCTTTTTTTATCTGCGATATCTTGTGTTACTGCTGTAGACCTTATTTCTGGAGAACGTTGTCCTCGTCGTTCCAAGCGAATATCAATACTTATTGTAGAAATCGCATTTGACACACCGATTGGAGAAGTAAAGTGTATACCAGTGGTTCCCAACGTGGGCCGTATCGCCCCCCGGTGGGCGTTAGAGAGCTCGAAGGGGGCGTTTATGAACAAAGGCAAATTTGGGGGGCGTTGACGCCCAGCCAGCGCCCCCCTAACCAACACTGGCAAGGACGTGCCAATAATTAATAACAAAAAACATTGAACAAATGTTTCAGCAAGTAATTCCAGATGTCTTTTAAGCAAGATCAGGGATTAAAAGCTGGTATTGGTGAATTATATCTTTGTTCCTAACACCTGATTCAACAGTTCGGGAATGAGTTGCAGCAAGCGCTGTGCACCACAGGGATCTCCATTGTTAGTATGTTTATGTTCCGGCTCGATCAACAATGCTTATACGTTTACACTGGTTATTGTTCGATTGTTCGGTAATGACTTCAGACAGAGCGACTGTGAATGTGTGCGGTATCTACAGCTTACGTGGACCTACTTATTAAAGATTATTTACTTTGGCATATCTATCTGCCACAGAGGTTAGTACATATTCATTATTATTATTTGCTTATTATTCTATTTACTGATCGATATTACGTGAGGAATGTGCTGTGAAATTTGAGCTAAGTTTTAACCTTTTATTTAATTTTAGTATCATGTGCTAACTAACTGCACTCGATTCTGTATTGATCACTGCTACTATTCCTATTATTACTATCAACATCATTTAGCACATATTGTAAGGAGGTTTAAGAATCATATCATTTTTGACATATCAAGATTTTTACAAAGGGTAAGAGTACTTATGGTTGACGGTGTACCTATGGTTGACTATAGTGCATGTGGTTACCATATTCGGAAGCACGTATCTTGTTAGCGAAATAGCAGTTTCGGGTAGTACTTAAAAAAAATTGAAACGTGTTATTGCTAGGCAGAACCGGCAAAGAAACCGGCGCCGAATACAATGTAATCAAATGAGAGCTTTCACACGTAGGGCGATTCGGCAGATCGCCGACCCTTTGGTTTAATTGTTTCTTGTGCACACTGATGCCGGTGGCGGAGAGGATCTAATCTCAGTCCCGACAATTTTCTGTAGTTTTGTAATAATATGTAATTACTCGCACGATACTATGACATTAATTGAATTAGTTGATATTAAACCTTATTTGTGGGATAAAACAGCCGACTATTTCAAAGTTAGAACAAAATGCGTGCTAAGAGATTTACACATTTTTGAAAGAAGATTTTGAAATGAAAGAAAAAAAGAACCACTGAAAGTTGATCAGCTATACATTTATTATTAGTTATATCAATACAGAACAGGTTACACAATTTATTTTGTTAATTTGCCACGGCAACGCGCCCTCGATACTGAAAATGTATCTTTGAGTTGATAATAGCACAACCAGATTTACAATTTTAATTAAAGTGTAAGTTAATTATAATGTTTGTTAGTAATGATGATGAATATATAATTTATCATTTCTCAGTTGGTTTCTTTTTCTTTTCATTTCGGAATATTCTTTCAGAAAAGTATACATCTCTTTCCACGCCTACGTTTTACTTTACTTGCGTTTATTCCCAATCTGTAGGTCTCATGTAAGTCAGTAAAGTTTGCTCCATTAACGAGGTCCTTAAAAATCAATAGAAGAAACACAATAAATTGAAAGTTTTTTGTGTCTCATTTATAGATTTCAATCGTAGTCATAGCTATTATATAATATTTTAAGAAATTCAGTTGATTTCGTAATTGGTCAAAATTGTTCAATGAAATAAAAATATAGCAGAATATTTGTGTACATAATCTATTTCGCTATTTTTTTAGGCCTCTTTTTATATTTGAGTCAACACAGGATGTATCCAGTACTGTATGTTAATTAAATATTTACTATATTTCGTTCTACGATATAATAATCTATTAAAGTAATGTTTGTTGAATGATGGATGCCTATTTTGTTGAATGATGGATGCCTATTTCTTCCGCCAAAGCAAAAAACCTATTGAACTCGGTGCGAAAAGGCCAGTGCCGGCTCCGGTATGTGTTTTTTTAAGAATAAATTTTTTATTTTCTATGGAGGGAATTGTGTATAGTTGCTTCTCTGACCATAAACTCCAGAAGATCACAACTCATGGTGCCTGTGTTCTTCCGCATTTGGATCTGCAATTTCTTTCACTTGGTCCAGGCCTCTGCTGTGTGCTTTCTTCTCGATGTCAGTTGGTCAACTGTTGTTCTCTGGCCCTCATGGTAATTTAGGGTTATGGAATGAGTGTCAGCTATAGGTGCAAAGTGTGTCGACTTAGGAGCTTGTCGAATTGAATGTGTGGAGTAGGGAAGAAGGCTTTTTTTTTTTTTTTTTTTTTTTTTTTTGTAAAAGTATTTTCCTGCACTTACATTTTACCAGCAATCGTTATATATAATGGAACAGAAGTAACCAGGGTGCCTAAAATGACTTTATAATGGAAAATTATTAAATATTATGCTCGCAGGCTTTGAAAATGGAAAAATAACTTTTAACGTGTCGACAAAACCAGCTCATACGCTGGAGAGAGAGATTATCGAGTGTCCTGGACAGACTTTGTCCGTCAGTCCTAACCCCTGGCACGCTCAGCCTTCGCACACACACAATCACAAGGCCACTCAGTATCCCATCACGGATCAGTCCATCTGGATGTGTGGATGGAAACCGTCAGTATTACAGTACGCTGGCTAACTCCCTTAGGATTTCAGCAAGTCGGAAGTCCTGATGGCGGTTCGAAGGGCATCGATTAGTTATGAGCTCTGTGTGCAGCTAGTTATACTTTATCGTGAAAAATGGAAGATTTCAGTCACAGGCCTACCATATTTAAATTATAATTTAATTGCAATGATGGAAATGTTCTTGTCTCCTGTGTATCCCTTTCTTTTTATTATTATTTTATTTATTTGAGTGTAAGTTCCTCCACCTATCTACTTTTTCCCTTTAGGAATTTTAATTTTAAATTCTTTTACTGTTTCTGGAAAAATTATTCAGAATTTCCCCATGGTAATTAATTGCATTGATAAATCCCTGTGTTGTAGATAGGGATTGCAATCCAGCAAAGCGGGATCCCGCAATCCCGCGGGATCCCGCATCATTAGACAGTCTGGCGGATCCCGCACCAAATTAAGCGGATCCGCAATCCGCAAAATCCGGCGGAAACGCTGCCCCACTCGCTCTCTGTCGGATATTTTGCACTGTTTGCCTGTACCCATTTGACTCATGTGAACAAGCGTTTGTTTTTGTCAACCTTCGTCATTCGTAAGTAAATAAATACACTTTTACGTATTCATCAAAACTTACGTTTGTTTGGAGTACACAGTTCTGTCATTTGAGTTATGGTGCGTATTTAGTACGATTTTCTAACTATATAATTACTTTTTAAGTGTCGCACACGTTATCTGAACTACACTGTTACAGCTTTTTATTCACGGTTTCATTATTCCCATTTTCTGTATTTGCAGATAAAGTAATTGTGACAATTTCCTAATTTGCGGCTGAAAATTTGATTATTCGTTGATATGAAACTAATGTTATCGTTTTTTTAACTATCGCGTACCTATTTATTTATCAGCTATCAAAAGGAAATTGTATATCCTTTGACTTATAATTGTTTTGGCCGCTGCCTAAATGCGTTTCTTTGACGAAAGCCGCCTGCTTACATGTGCCGCTTAGGCTTTCGATTAATCCCTCTTCTCCTTGTTATTATTTCGACTAAAGATAAAAAAAGTTATAATGAAATTTTCACGGGTGTTAATATCATGTGTTGTAGGAACAACATACTTCGACGGCTGCCTCCACCGTCTTCCTCACGTGTGTAATGTCGTGTGTTTGCAATGAAATCCGGAGATACAACCTATGATGACTTCACTGCAATCATTCGCCGAGAAGTCTCCTTTCTTACTAAAAAATAATAATTTCCACTCTAAAAACGTCGTTACGCCACATAAATAAATCTGAAATACTTGACAGTTTACGTGTTGGTGAGTAGTTTCTTTTAATAACATTGAATCAACTGTAATATCAATCACGGAATCAGGAGATATAATAATGAATCACGCAAAAAAAGGCAAAGTCTCGTGCTTGTGCAGTGACAAAAAGTTATGAGATCTTGTTTTGAGCCAAGTCTACACTTTATAGAGTATATTCACTTCACTATGTGAAATGGAATGCTTTTCTCGGTGTTATGGAAAGTTTATTTAGATTTAAAAAAAAAAAAACTCTGGTAACTTGGCCATTAAGCAAAACATATTTTTAAACTTTTGCGATGTATAGTAAGGCATATAATAAGACTCAATATTTTCAATTTTTATTATTTATTTAAAAATTGGTTTAGATTAAAAAACGAAAATCTAAAACCTCGAAATACACTTAAGAAACGCTAAAAAAAAGTTTTAATTTCATATCACCAATCAAAATATTCTTAATTTTTATCATTTAACATTAAAAATTATTTATCAATTTAATTATTATTTAATTTGTTAACATTTTAAGTAACTATGTTTTAAATATATGCGTTAAAAAACTGTTTGTACCAATCCCGCACGGATCCCGCGGGATTGGCGCTAATCCCGCGCAGATCCCGCGGGATTGAAAACACTGCGGGATTGCAATCCTTAGTTGTAGACCTTGGTTAATACGCATGCGCGTGTATAAGATAGTTGTCAAAGTTGAAAAGTAAAATGAGCGTATGCAAAATGTGTGGAGAATTTGTATCAAATGTCCCGATTTTTACCAAATGTCCGAGCAGTTTGTACGAGTTAATTCAAAATTAAATTAGAACACAAAACAAGTTTATTTTGGTAGAAAGAATGGTAACGAAAAATTTCAGTCACTGGCCTATCACGCTAGATTCAAGGGCCACCAAACAGATGGTTATAAAATTGGATGAGACATTTTTTACCACATTACAAAATTGAGTTAAACTTCGATTCTCAAAGCATGGTACAATATATTCCTGTATGTTGAAACACTAATGATAATGAGACAGTAAAATTTATGGGTACAATAATTTATTTATATCAACAGAATTTATATAGTAATATTATAGTATTTAATTTATATTCCTCTCTTTCTTCAATATTTTAATTTTGGTTTTCTGTTCTCTCTTCATCCTTTAATAAACAACCGAATCCCAAAGTACCATCAAGTTGGGTCACATGAATCTACTGTTTCTTTTGATCATTTCCACTTATTACGCAAAATCTGAATTATTGTTTTGAAAAAACCTCAATTCTGCATTCGGGATATATGGCTCAACAAATGTATTCTCTAAATTTTTATTCAGTATACTGCGTCTTTTAATTTTCATTGAGATAAAAATCTCTGATAAATTTTTATAAATTGACTTAGAAAATCTTTAAAATTTTAGCTGAAAATGCGTGAATCGAAGACCGTCTGTAGGACTGTGTTTTAGTGGGGAGCGAGGGGTCCTGTCTGTCGCTGGCTCACACATAGACGTCCTCTGAAGACAGTCAGTTATCCCGCCAGTGTACGGATTGCTAATATAAACATGAATTCGAATTAACTGTTCTCCGTCCATCTTTATGCCTGCCTGTGTATCAGTTTGTGCAAAAATAAATAATAAACGTTTTTTACAGTTTATTTGTTAGTCGCAAAATATTCATGTAATAATGAGCACAAATTTAAATTTATTTAAGTAAATTGTAATATTAAATCTATTTTATGGAATAACGTGATGGTGGTCATATCAAAATTTATTTTTACAGATGTCACATTCAAAGAAAAAATGTAGACAGTACAATGTCGAATACGTGAAGTATGTATAAACTGCTCTCGGGTGACTAGCCGAGTCAAGAGTGCGTTGTCACACGATATTTCGGCGACTAGATTCATTGCCGTCATCTTCTGGTGAAGATGGCGGCAATGAATCTAGTCGCCGAAATTTCGTGTGACAACGCACTCTTGACTCGGCTAGTCACCCGAGAGCAGTTTATACATTCTCAACGCCGAGAAAGACTTCGTTCTTACGTGAAGTATAATTTTATTGAGGCACCCTCAAACAAGACATTAACGATGTGCCTGATTTGCCAGAGCGTTTTCTCAAATGAAGCTATGAAACATTCACGTTTACAAGAACATTTAACCAAAATACACCCAGACAGAAAAGATAAAAGTTTACCTTACTTTCAAATGCTCAAAGAACAATATTCAAAACGTCCATCTTTAGCAGGTATGTTTTCAGCGGCATCCAAACAAGACGCATATGGCCTTCATGTCTCTTATAACATTTCCTTGCTTATTGTTAAATCGGGAAAACCCATGGAGCAAAGAAAAGAGAGGAAACCAGGTAAGGGACCTTCTCCATAAACGACGTGACGCCGAGTGGGGTAGGAGGTCGCCATATTGGTAGGGTCAAGAAACACAAGGAATGTATACAAAACGGAAGAATTTCTTCGTTTTTAATCATCGCATTACTAAAAATGAAGTCTTATGGAGTCACATTTATAAATACCCTAATTGATATTACCTACAAACATTAGAATTTAAGAAAAACATACCAATGTTTTGAACTCACGAAGATGGCGGCTCCGGAGACAGCTGCTTCACAGTTTAAGCGACACCTGGTCTCCCCTCTATTCCTACCTCCTTGGGAAAACCGCGCACGATTGGGGATGATACTACCATCTGTGAGTGAGGTTCTGCGTACTGTAATGCACAAGCCGGCGTCTGATATTATTAAGAGAATCCCACTTAGCAATAACACAGTACAGAGGCGAATCGACGAAATGTCCGAGTACGTGGAGAGTTCTCTGATTTTTGAATACTGCCGAATTTTCTTTACAGCTTGATGAATCTACTTTACAAAACAATGATTTGCGTACGTTCGCTTCATTAAATGTGAAAAAATGTGTCAAGAATTACTATTCGCAAAAAAAAAGAAAAAGAAAATGGAAACTGATACTAAAGGAAAATCTATTTTTCAAGTTTTGGAACACTATTTTGAAGAAAAAAAGTATTCCCCTGAATAGTATCGTGTCCATTGCTACTGATGGTGCTCCGGCAATGGTTGGAAGATACAGAGGGCTGATTTCATATTTGAAAAAGGAAGTACCAAATGTAGTCGCCGTGCATTGTGTAATTCACAGACAACATTTGGTTGCAAAAAACCTAAGTGATCGCTTTCACTGCAGTATGTAATTACAGCAGTTAACAAGATCAGAAGCAATGCTCTCAATAGTAGATTATTTGGAAAACTTTGTGATGAAAATGACGAGGATTTCAGTCGTTTGATATTACACACAGAAGTTCGTTGGCTGTCAAAGGGAACCTGTTTAACAAGATTTTATGACGTTTTTGACTCCATTATAACGTTTTTTGAAAACAAAGATGATTCATTAAGAGAGAATTTATTGAAATATAAGAATGATATAGCCTATTTAACTGATCTGTATCATAAATTTAATGAAACAAACTTACAGCTGCAAGGAGATAATTTGAATTTGATCAAAGCAAAGTCAGTTATTTGTGCGTTCATGTCAAAACTTGCCTTGTACAAACAGAATGTGGGTCGAAGACAATTCTATCAGTTTCCAAATCTTTCCTCTATAGAAACAAATGATGAAGATATTTTGGTATTTTGTCAACATTTGGAAGCACTTAAAGAAGATTTTAAAAAGAGATTCAGGATATTCTTAACATTACCATTCCAGATTGGGTATTAGAACCTTTCTCAAACCTACAAACAGCAGATTTATCGCTACAGGAAGAGTTGATAGAACTGTCAACAAATGAAGAATTAAAATTGAAATTAAAAAATGGATACCAAGAATTTTGGCTACAGGGACAAATTCCAGATTTATATCCGGCTTTGTGGGCTGCAACAAAAAAGGTTTTTTATTGCATTCCCGTCGTCATATTTAGCCGAAAGGGGATTTTATGTAGTAAGCAATTTACTAACAAAGAAAAGAAACAGATTGTAATTAGTGGAACGCGGCGATTTAAAACTCCTGCTGACAAATATAGCACCAAATGTAGAAAAATTAGTATCATTACATCAAGCTCAGACCTCTCACTGATAATTTTACAAAAATTTTCAATATATGTTTTTAATCAAATTTTGTACAAAGCAACATTATTGTTAATATTCTTTAATAAATTAATGTTAAAAATCTGTCCTTATCTTCAATATTTAGTATAGCCCAATTCACCTAAAAGGGCTGCTATCAAATCACTGTTCGAAGAAGTAGGCAACAAGCCAATTAAATTGAAGCGCTATGGATTAAACAACGTTGATTACAACAATAAAAGACGTCGATGCTGTTTTTTTTTCAAACAGGGGGGCGGTGAGTAATTTTTTTCCGAAAAGGGGGCGGTAGGTCAGAAAAGGTTGGGAACCTATGGTGTATACCTTTGAAACGAGGGTCCAAAATGGTAGCTGCTGTAAAGAAGCTATTTCTTTCTAAAGGACTTAATTTCTCTTGAATTCATTGGAGTAAAGTCTCTTTTACCGTGAATCCTAAAGTGGTCGAAGGAGTACCTTGTTCCGTTACTTTTCGAATCAGGTTTGTAACAGGAATGGCTAAGCTAGCAGTCACATAATTTGTAAAAATAACCTCTTCAGTGGCTTCGTTGAAAAGATCAAGAAGGACAATAAGGTCACGTATTACATTAAGCTGTGAAGTTGCAACCACATCAGGCGTGTTTACATTTGACTGACTTTTTGTAGCTAAGATTTTAGCTACAATTGCAGAGAGTCTGACAAATCGTTCAGACATATTAAAGCAGGAGTTCCATCTGGTGCTAACAGCTTGTGTCAAAGTAGTTAAAATTTAACAGCTTTTTTTAACCTCTGCACCGCTGATGAAGCTGTTATATTTCGACGAATTCACTTTTTAAGACACTTTCAGAAGATTGGATATGTATGTATATTTTTCCTATATACATGTAACGATTAAATTGGATACTGAATTGCGTTCGTAGAAAAAATATCGAATTGGTGCTTAAAATCGATACACCAAAAACAATATCGATATATCGAAAATAAAAATATCGGCGATAAATATCGATTATATTTAGAAAAAATATCGATATATCAATACATCGATATATTTTGCCCATCCCTATCTGATCCTCAATTCTTCTACTATAGTAGTCTTCCATTCAGTTCTATTCTCTGCCCTCCTCTTCATATCTCCTGCAGCCAACATCTTCCATTATCTGCTGGATGTATTTTAAAAGTGGTCTACCTCGATATCTGTTTTCTTCTACAATTCCCTTTATTATTGTTTTTAATAAGCTCTCATTTCTTAAGATATATCCAATTATTATTGTCCTCCGGGGTTTTATGCTCTTCCATATAGCTATACTCTCCCGCCTTCTCAAACATTTCCTCATTAGTAATCTTTACCCTCCAGCTAATCTTTGGCATCCTTCTGTAGCACCATTGCTCAAACAAAATTAATCTTCTTTTCTCTTCTGTACCATCTGTCCAGGTCTCACATCCATACAGGGCAATACTCCAGACATAAGCTTTTAATAGTCTTTTCCTTGCTGTCCAGCTGATATTATTTGTTGTAAAAAATCTTTTCTTTTTGCTGAAGGCTATTTTTGCTTGTGCAATCCTGCACTTTATCTCATTCTTGCTTCTATCATCTTTTGTGATTCTGCTTCCTAGTTACCAGAATTCTCGCACATCCTCCAATGCTTCTCCATTAATATTAATTTTCGAGTTTGTATCTTTCCCACATACCACGACTTTCATCTTCGCTTTATTAATTTTCATATTGTACTCATTCACCTTTGTTTTCAAAAATTACTTAAGATCCTCTTCACTTTCTGTTATTGTCACAACGCCATCTGCGAATCGAATAATATTTACTAGTTTTCCCTGTGTCTTTATCCCAACATCAATTTCGTCTTGTCCAGTGAGTCCTGAATATAGGCATTGAAAATTAAGGGAGACAGGGCACTTCTTTACGTATTGCTGCTTCCTCTTGTTCATTTCCAATTTTTATTACAGCCGTTTCATTTTTGTAAAGATTCCATATTAGTCGCCTATCTCTGTATTGTATAACTATTTTTCTGAGGATCTCTAACATCTTCCCCCATTTAACATTATCAAATGCTTTTTCAATATCTATGAAACCTAAATACGTTTTTTTTGCCTTTCTCTATTCTCTTTTCTAATATTAACCTCAGTGCAAGAATTGTTTCCCTCGTAACTCTCCTCTTCCGGAAACTGAATTGGTCTTCTGTTAGAAACTCTTCTACTTGTTTTTCCATTCGTTGTAGTAGGGCATATTACATTGGTGATAATTTTTGATGCATGAGCTACTACGCTTATTGTTGGGTATTGCTCATATTTTTTAGCCCCCGGCTTCTTTGGTAGAAGAATGATTTCATTTTTCTCAAAGTCTGAGGGTATTTTTCCTTCCTTATAAATATCCTGTACTAGCTGGAACAATCTTTCTTTCATTACAGGACCACTTTATTACAGGAGTTCCGCTTACAGATTATCGATACCTAGTGACTTATTGTTCTTTAATATTCTTAGTGCCATTTCAAATTCCTCTCTTAATATACTGTGTCCTTTATTTTCTTCTTCCACAAAATCCTCTCTTTTTAGAATCTTATTTTCATCTAATTTAGCATCCTCGTAGAGGTTTTCTATGTATTGCTCCCACCTTTTCACAATTTCACCATGATCGCTAAGGATGTTAATATTTGCATCGTTTATTGCATTGCCTTTGCTATATCGCTTGCCAAAGAAAGTTTTAGCTATCCTCAAATATATGCTTCATCTAATCTCTGTCTCTCTCTCTCTCTGTAGTTCTTGCCTTCAACTTTTCCATCCACTAACAAGTTAACCAATCCTGCAAGTCTCGAAATATGACCTATCAACCAGTTTCTTCTTTCTGTAAAACTTATCAACAAACTTCTTTCGTCGCCCATCATTTCCAAAACTTGTTCGTTTCGTACTCTACACGTCCAATTAATTTTCACCATCATTCTATAGCAATACATATCAAGTGCTTCAATTTTCAATCTTTCTGGCATTCCTAAAGACCATGCTTCGTTGCCATAAAGTGCTGTGCTCCACACATAGTTTTAAAAGTTCTTTCGGTTGTAATTTTACTTCTTAATTATCAAAACTCACTAACTTTCTCTACCTCATCCGCCCCTATTTTTTATTTAATCTACTATAATTGGTATCATTTCTGCTACATTTTTTCTCTTTTGTCTTGTTTTATTTAGTTCAAAATCTTTCTTCAGCATTTTGTTCATGACAGTCAATAGCTTCTCAATATCATCAGCCTGTTCTGTTAACAGGACAATGTCATCAGCAAATCGTAGCATACTGAATTTTTCTGCTTGAAACACTTGCGCCACATTCAAATCTTTCTTTCACTTCTTTTATTGCTTCTTCTACGTACAAATGAAATATTAATTGGGAATAGACTACAACTTTGTCTCACATCCTATTTAATTGAAGCTTGTCTCTCATGATGCTGTACTTTTATTATAGCAGCTTAATTCTTATAAAGGTTATATTCTTCTATCTCGGTATTTGTACCAACTTCTTTTAAAAATTTTAACATCTTGTTCAACCTAACAATATAAAAAGCTTTTTTTAAATCAACAAACGCCATAAATGTATCTTTGTTTTCCTTGATCATAAGGCCAGAACCGCTTATGTTGTACCGCGGGTTTTTTCTAAACCCAAACTGATCTTCACCTACTATCCCTTCTACTACACTTTCCATTCTTCTGTAGTCTATATTATTCTGGTCAGTAATTTTGAAGCATGTGATGTTAGCGTTATAGTGTCATAATTCTCACATCTGTCAGCTTGTGTTTTCTTTGGAAGTGTGAAGATGACACTTTTATTAATATCAGTGGGAATCTCCTTGTTTCATAACTTTTTTTATATAAGTTTGAACAGTCGAAGGAAAGAACTGTAGAGTATAAAAAGATTAAAATATCTGAATCAGAGAATTGAAGATGTAGGTAGGAAGGGGTATGTTGAGATGAAGAGGTTAGCACAAGATAAAAAGGGATGGAGGATTGCGTTAAACCAGTAGAGAGTCTGCAAACAGCAAAAAAAAGAAATGATCATGTGAATAAAACAAAACAGAGGAGCGTCAATTCAAAATGGAGTGACACATGGTTTTAGTCTTCCAGCAATAATATTTCACACATGCAATGAGGATGCAACCGAGTAAGTGGAATGTTGCTAAATGATGCTTTCAGTAATGTTGAGCTATTAACATAAAAGACTGAAAATACTGAGAAATTATTGTACGTCATTAAAAAAATTAATAGTAGAATTTGTATAGGATGTAACCGGAGGAAAGAAAAAAGTGATGTAGTATTACAATAGGATAAATATCAACATGCACGTGTACACTCTGCAGTTCACAAAATAGTGAGTGGCAAAGGGTGCTTTGCACCAAAAGTAGTTCCGGCTCAAGAATGGCATAAGGAAAAAAAGAATTTATATAAGCCTCAGTGCGACACCTTTATTCTCTAATCTTATCTCTCTTGTCATTGAGACCCAAATGGCTGTCGGGTGAAGTATTTCATCGCACTCGAAAAAGAAAGTTGGTACAAGCGTGTTTACCAATAATTTCAACTAAACCTGCGTCGTCTATCTAACAGAGAATCCCAGCTCAATGTAGGAATGAACTCCGTGACGCTTTCGTAATGACTTTGGCAAACAGTCAGGAATCGAGTATCTCTCTGTACTTTCTCTATACTGTCAATCAACCCCCCACGAAAGGGATCCCAAACCACAATAGTAGTCCAGATGTGAACGTAGGAGGATTCTTTACACTATCTCCTTTGTACATTACAATTTTTCAAGATTCGGTCTATGAATCGCAGCCTAGAATTAGCTCTATCCACTACCGAATTAATATACAGGTCCCAATATCATTTTTTTTTGTACTCCTACGTCCAAATACTTCTGGGAAAGGGCCACATAAATTTCTGATCAAACGTATTGTTTTTGTTAGTTATGCACATTGCCTTCCACTTTTTTTAAATTAAATGTAAGTTGCCATTCGTCGTACCATGCCGGAATATGCAGGTCGTGCTAAATTTCTAAGCAATCCACCGAATTCCTTACTTCCCTATGGATGTCTGCATCATCAGCAAACAATCTCAAAAACCTATTGAAGGTGTCTAAAGGACTATTTATAAACATTAACAAAAGCAGTAGACCTATTGCATTAACTTGACAGACGCTCGATGCAACATTTAGATTCGAAAAGTCTTCTCCATCAACGACGACCCACTGCGACCGACCAAATAGAAAAGTTCTCATCCATTCACACAGCTGATCCGATATTCTAAGCTCTCGAATCTTCGCTAAAAGGCGATTGTGTGATGCAGAGTCGAAAGCTCTCTGCAAACCCCCCCTCTCCCTCCAAAAAAAATTACTTATGGCTTTACGCCTCGTCGACTTCGAGGTCGTTAGAGGCTGGACGGGACTGGGGACAAGGAACGCGAAGGAATTTGCCCATAGCCTTTTGAAGGAAGCATCCCGGCATTTGCCTGGAGTGATTTATGGAAACCATGGAAGACCCAAATCTGGATGCCCAGACGGGGATTAGAACCGGCGTCCTCCCAAATGCGAGGCCAGAGCGTCAACCACTCACCCACCACGTTCGGTCCCAAAAAAATGTAAACTTGCATCAGTAAATATGGAATCACGTATAGTAGAAGGATAAAATTAATTTTATTTTCTATGAAACAAAATTACAGCCATTGGATGAATAAAGAACGACCAGAAAAGCAGTATAACACCAAAATTCCAAATTAATGAGAGATTTTCGTTGTTATAACTGAGGTTTGTGAAATTTTTTAAAAGTCCTTCCGTTATGTCCTTGGTTGTTTTGTGGCTGTTTTAACTCTGTCTGTCCGTTCATTTGAATCTTAATGCAAAACAATATTTTTCAATGGTATACAGGGCGATTTAGTAGGAATGGTAAATATTGAAGGAAGTTGTACGAATCATATTCAGTAAAAAGTTCATATAAGTATGTGTCCGATTTTCATTCGTTTTTGAGACACAGGTGCTGGGATGTTATGCATAAAATAAACATCAGAAAATTGTCAAGAGCACACGAATAACTTATTACAGTGTGCAAAGAAGAAGTAAACACAAGAGACGAATTACTCGCTCGCATTGTAAACACCACTACCCTCATAGAAGTACACCAAGATGTGCTCAGAAAAGATTCACGAACTGTTGCGAAGAGAACTGTAAAGTGCATTGAAGTCGATGGTGGGATTTTCGAACAACTAATTTAATCTCTTTTTACGAATAAAGTGCTTCGATAAGTTATTTGTGTGGTCTTGGTCATTTTTTTATGTTTATTTTATGCATAACATTTCAGCTCGTGTATCTCCAAAACGAATTGAAATTGGACACATGTTTATATGAACTTTTTTACTCAATATTGTTCATACTACCACCTCCTCCGTCAATATTTACCATTCCTCTTGCATCACCCTGCATATTGCCACTAGGGCGAGAGAGATGCTGGTAAACTATTTACAAACACTGGATTTTTTTACAAAAGCTGTGTCATATTTGAATGCTCGACGGAATGTGTGTCGAGTCTTCTTCTTCTCACCGAGCGTGGTGGTGTAACGGTTAGCGTTCTGGCCTCGCATTCGGGAGGACGGTGGTTCGAATCTCCATCAGGGCATCCAAATTTGGGTTTTCCATGGTTTCCCAAATCACTCCAGGCAAAAGCCGGGTTGCTTCCTTCAAAAGGCCATTCCTTGCCCCCATCCTTTCCCATCTCTTAAGACCTCGCTGTTAGAGGGACGCTAAGCAGATAAAATAATAATAATAATAAAAAAATTCTTCTTCTCGAGTCCAATCATGACAAGCATTACGTGTCAAAAACTTTACAACTGCCTCCCGATACAAACTGAACAGGAATTCATGTTTTATTTTTGAATTGCCTAGTTTACTACTAAGAGCAAGTTGCTCACTCCAGATTCTTGTACATTCAGAAATAAGATCGTTGGCGAGACCCCATTTCACACGATTCACTTTATGCCGAGCCACTCCTGTTCAGGAACAAGCCTTCCGCTTGTTTCATCCTCCTAGATGTTCCAGAGTTTGGCGTATCTTTTGGATAAGACACGTAACTAGAGTCAGCAAATGCTAAGGGTCTCGCGCCTTCGGGGAGTAGGCCTACGTTTTTTTTTATGGTTTTACGCCTCGCTTACGTCGAGGTCACAGAGGTGGGAAAGGACTGGGGCCAAGGAACTGGAAGGAATTTGGCCATGGCCTTTCAAATGAACCATCCTGGTATTCGCCTGGAGTGATTTGGGGAAACCATGGAAAATCCAAATCTGGTTGGCCGGATGGGGATTCGAATCCACGTCCTCCCGTATGCGAGATCCGATCGTTAACCGTTCACCCACCACGCTCGGTATGGAGCCTCGCGTCTATACGTAAAAATATCCAAGTCTCAATTAGTTATGAATGGTATAGCCAATAGAAAGACGTACAGCTTGGGAAAAAAAAAAAAAAGAATGGAAACGGAACTAACAAATACATTTTTTCTGCAGTTGACTTTTCAAGACCTTAATACGGGATACGCTCTTTATAAATCGTTACTCAAGTACGTCCAAGAAATGTGCTCAACATTTTTTAGATATAGAGGCACAAGAAAAGGAAATAACTTGCTGTGAAGAATATCAGAAATTCGAGAAAACGCAAGTGAAATACAAAGTACGATCATATCAGCGGCTGTGCTACACTTGATGAAATTGTAGAAAATCAAACACCTAGACAACATTTTGAAACTCAGGTGTTTATTGTCATAAGTGGTAATGTGCTATGTGCATTAGCTAAGCGCATGGGAGCTTACCATCAGGTGACCAGTGTGTCTGGAATGCTTAGAAATTAAAATCTTTACCAGCAGAAGAAATCGCAATTATCATCAGTCCTTATCCAAACGATGAGGAAGGCAGTCTTGGAAACGAACTGGTACTATACATTACGATCAGCTGATGAAAACAAATGTAGCTGCTGCTTTAGAACTTCTTTGTTATACATTCTTCATGGAAAATTCCTTAGACTCGTGTTTCGCAAATAGTGTTACGCATTTACTTGAGTTTGATGGGCACAAACTGCAGCAGAGAAAGATCTTTTCCGACATTAGAGCACATTAAGAATGAACTAAGGAATACGATGGGACATGAGCGTCTAAATGATCTGGCTTTAATGAATATAGAAAATGATTTAGTTAGAAATATTGATTTCGCTAGTGTTATCTCTAAATTTTCCCAGATTAAATCACGAAAGTTAGTTTTGAAAATGTGCTGTTTTATTTTATATACTAAATTATAATACCAAAAGCAAACCAAGGGTCTATTGTTCAAATTTGCTACAGGCCCCATGATGTCTTAATCCAGTTCTGTTGTCCTCATTCCATCATTTCAATTTTACTGAACTCGTAATTAATTCTTCGCCGTATTAAAGAAGCTCATCCTAAACTGGAACCTTGATTATATGGTTTCAGAATTAGTTTATTTATTTTCATTTAATTGCGATGCACACTTGCTCCGGTGGTAAATTCACTACACACGCTTTTTTCCCTTTTCCCACCTTTTCCCTCGACTAATTTCAACTTTAAATTCTTTTGGCGTTTTTGGTAAATTATTCATCATTACTCTTGGTAACTTATTTCAATCCCTGTCACCCTCACCTGCGAAAGAAAATCTTCCCTCATCCTTATGCCAGAAATCGAGTGCCAATTTGTGGCCGTGGTCATCTTTCCTTTCCCATGCACCTCTTCTAATTCTCCCACCAATAACTTTCCACGCCTCTTCACCAATATACGAGCGCCTTGTACACTCCCATGATTCTCTTCACCCTCCTCCTGACTTCCAATCAATCACATTTCAGCTCCATTATCATATACGTTACTGATTGTGTTCCAGAAACAAATCTAGTAACCCTTCTTTGCATACCCTCCAACTCCTGTATTTGATACAAAAATGTGTGTTCCATGCTGCATTATCATATTGCAGCCACGGTCTAAACAACATTTTGTAACCCAATTCCCTTACTCCTTCGGTAAATCCCCTCATCACTCTCTCCAACAAGTGAGGGATTTTGAACCCTATTCTTATTACCTGACTAAAGTGCCCTGCCCAGTTGAGTTTGTTATCAAATGTTAAGCCAAGTTATTTACATTTTAAATCTTCAACAAGCAATTCTGTCGCCACCTTAAAACCATAATCAATCTTTAATTTTTTATCAGTGTATCTAATAATTTCTTTGCGTTTATCTTAGTCCCACGTTGATCCACCCAGCTGATTATCCTGTTCAGATCACCTTTGGGTGCGTTGGATCTGTGTTCACTTTTGTTATTTATTTGTCATATGTTATGTCTCCTCGAATCCTAGGACGAGCGATGGCACTCAGTACAGTTTTTAAATATGCGTATCGAGTGAGTGTAAATACAACGTTGTTGTCGATTCACCATTCTGTTCGGAATGTCGAAATCGTGATTTTGCACTCTTCCTTCTTTCACGTTCGCAGACAACAATCAGAACACATTCATAACAGCTACTTGCACATATGTGAGAACATTAGGCGCACAGACAGCCGTTTTTCATTTGATCTGCAGGATTCTTAAGAGTTGTCTCGTGTGCTTCTACTCAGAGGTGAACGAGTTACTTTTTTCTGTGGTAGGAGATCTCATGATTTTCAGCTCTTTCATTGATTTCTTTATATTTCGTCATAAGTGAGGGCAACATTTCCAATGATTCTCTATGTTAAGTAAAAAGTAAAAATCGCCAGATTACACCACATTTAAACATTTATATGGCGATGTTCCGGAATTTCATAAAAAGTGGAACACTATTTCTCCTGAACATATGAATGATCTTTTCGTTATTAATCATCACTTATTGGAGTGAAATCAGTTATATCATTAAACTGAAAGCAATGTTGTGCATTAATAGGTACAAATTCTTACAAGACATCACATATATTTGAAACCTCCGCAGAAATCGTGACGCACTAAATGTGGGCTCAGAGTGTGCTTTAGGTATGTCAGTAACTGTAGATAATTCACTTGTATTATGGTTTCGTTACACTGTGGTATGATCTCATAATTTGTAATACTTCCGTTACATATGTTTGTCAAACACATACACGTTTGCATTCCTGTCTATGGCGATTCAGTTGATAGAAACATACGCAAAATGATTATTGATGTATACTCGAGAATGTCTCTGCCGAAGAATCTTGTACAGTTTTTTTTTTTTTTTTTTTTTTTTTTTTTTTTTTTTTTTTTTTTTTTTTTTTTATGACGTACCATCCTTGTTGCGCGGCACGGGCAAGGAAGTGGTCAAGCGCTATTCCTGCATTGTCGAACCACCGTTTGCTCTCTGTGCCTTCGTTTGTCCACCGAGCCTTCGTTTAACCACCGAGCCTGGGGAAGCTCCAGCTGTCACAGTTTGCCCGGGTACAGAGGACCGTTCATGGAAAAAAAAACCTTCGTGTTCGAGCGTGAATAGACGGCAGTTTGGACGACACTAGTCTGTAGTGTATTGACACACTACATAGAAATATATTTGCGAGAAGCTGGACTCATAGCTCGCACAGAGGAACGGTGTGAAGCATATAGGAACGGTAACTGCCCAGCTGCGTTGCGGAAAGTGACCTTGAGCCAAGTAGTCCTCAGAGAAGAGAAAAGCGTATCGCTAGGGTGACGCGGTGGGGATGGTACAGTGGATTGCGAGCTGTGTGGTGAGAGCGTGGCCAGCCTGCAGAAAGCGATGTGTGGCGACTAGCGCCGCTGAGGTGTGTCGTTGCTCTTGATTTCCATGTCGTTACCTGAGTGGACGTGGGTTTCCGACCCCAAGCAGAAAATGGAATCATCGCGTCGGACGACTGCGGGCAGCAGACTCAGCGCCTTCTACTAAATGGTATCCTCGCTAATAAGGTGATCAAAACAAATTATTTATCAACCCAGTCTTGCCCTGGAGAAAATCTCATTACCCCGCTGAGCTTAATCAGTGCACATATAGAAAACCCAGAAAACTGATGTAAATTGAACCCGTTGTAGGATTTCAAAATGTTTGTTTAATTATACCATACTATTGTTAATATCATTTGATAGAGAATAGTTTTGTAATAAACGTATATTAATATCAAACGTAGGTACAATAGTGTTGTTATTGTGCAAAGCAACATCTCGATTCCTCATATCAGCAATTTCAATCATTAATGATATACTACACCACCATACTCAAGAAGTGGTCTAACCAATATTTTCTAACCCAGTTCTCTTTACTTCTCTAGTGCATCCTCTCATCACTCTTTACGACAGGTGAAGGATTTTGAACCCTTTTCCTACCACCTGTCCAATGTGTCCTGCCCAGTTAAGTTTGTTATCAAGTATAATTCCAAGGTATTTACATTACGAGTCTTCAACAAACATTTCCTTCGCCACTTTATAATCATAATCAATCCTTAGTTTTTTATGTGTGTACCTAATAAGCTGACTCTTCTTTGCATTTATTTTCATCCCACGTTGACTCACCCAGCTAGATATCTTATCTAGGTCACCCTGCAGCTGTTCACAGTCTTCTACCGTTTTGATCCTATTATATAACATTATGTCATCTGCAAACAATCTAACTTCTGAAAGCAAATCACTAACACAATAATTAATTAGAATAATGAATAGCAATGGTCCCAATACACTACCATGTGGAATCCCCATGATCACTCCTACATATTTTGATACTGCATTTCCTATCTTACCTTTTGCTTTCTACATTTTAAAAATTCTTCCACCCAGCAAATCACTTTTTCATCAACTCCAATACTTTTTACCTTTTTTAGCATCGTTCATGCCTCACTTTGTCAAAAGCCTTTGGAAGATCTTGGCTACATTATTAGTTTGACCTCCCATGTTCATTTTGTATATTGTCTACTAACTGAGATTCGCATGAATATCCTTGCCTAAAGCCATGCTGCCGACGTTGAATCCACTTACGTTCCTCTGATATGGTTGAATATTAATCTCTCCATTAATTTTCCTACCACTGTGTCAAGTTGAATCTTCTGTAGTTTTTGACTCTATTTATCTCCTCCTTTACGGACCGGTACTACTATCGCACTTTTTTAGTCTTCCGGTATGTAACAAGTATCCAGAATCAATTTAAATAATGTTTTAAGATAAGGTACAATGTCACATCCTGCTAGTTTATGGCTGGAAGCCTTTCACCTGCCAGCTGAGGGTATTGTCCACTCTTTTTTTGTGAAATAGTCCTACAGTTATAATTACATTATGTTGACGTTTGAGTATCTTTTTGTGAGGAAATTTATGCAAGTATCTGATGCGTACCAATACTAAGCGTGAGATAAGTCTTTGTATAGCCTGGAACTCCACTGCTAGAATGGGAACCTCTGCTTAATCTCCGTGTTTCATTTCGTCTCCGCCGTCGAAACTTTTGCAGCAGAGAAATGTCTTCAGATGGTGAATGATGCGATTCAAAAAGTCTGTTCCCACACTTCTTTTTATTGTCTATGACACGGTCTAGGGTGTAGTTCAGCGTAGTTCACAGTAAACGTTTCCTCGAACTTCCTTGAACAATTTCACCCACTAACGATCTTTACTATCACCCATCTCATTAGAGACGTATACTTTCTGGCGATGTTTTTTCCGTCGTTGTCAAATTCCGTTGATTCGAGAATCAGATAACCGACCTTATTTCGAAAGCGGCGGGTATCTCGACCGTCTTAAACATTCCCATCACCTCCCATGAAGTGCTCACTCTACAAGGAGGGCTGAAACTGTGTCTATATGTGAATTAATGATGCCGGAAACAAATGTAAATAAGTCTTTCATTCGAGTTTTTATAAGATATCACTGATCCCTCATTAAAGAAACAAAAATTAAGGCGTTGTGCTTAGGGAACGTCCATAAGCTATGTGGCTCGGTCTAGGGGGGGGGGGGGGTGGATAGGTTGGCTGGAAAGCTACGCTGGGCTACTTCGGAGGAGGGTGGGGTTCCGAGATAGGCCACGTAGCTTTTCATTCATATTATTTGTCACAGTTAAAATGATGTACAGAACACATAAAGCATGTGAATATTTATTCCGTCATTTAATTATCTCCGTATGTAATTTTCGATGATAGTCTGACAAGAGAAAACAGTACAAAATGTCTTCTGGAATCAGTAGAGAAAGAAAGGGGTAGGGGGCAGATGCAAAAGCCACTTCGGGCTATGTATGGAGGAGAGGGGGTTCACCAGGAGTACCAAAATGGAGCTACGTGGTTTATTCACGCTCCCTTATGGCCTGGCATGCTGACGCTGGCTTGTGACGGTATCTCTCGCAGCTAAATTGATGAAATATTATTATTTATAAATTACATTTTTAAAAATTAGTTGTTTTTTTTTTATTTTAATTGGTTAGTGCTTTCGGGTAAACTATTTGTTCAGAATTCGATCGCCAGATTTAAAACTACACTAATTCACTGATCAGGTCCAAACATTATGACCACCTGCTTATTAGTGTGTTGGTCAATCTTTCGAGCGTAATACAGCAGTGATTCGGCGTTGCCATGGATTCGAAATGTCCTTTTCAGATTCCGGAATTGTCTGACACTATATGTCTACGCACAGTTCACGCAATTTCCTTAAACTACAGACTAGGGATGGCGATTCTTTCAGAAAAAGATCGATTCTTGAATCGATTTGAATCGAAGTTAGATAAATCGATTCACAAAATAATCGAGGTCTAAAAGATCGATTTTCTAAAAATCGATCTTTTTCGATTTTTTTTCCGTGTTCATACTTTTAATACAATTCCAATCATGGAAAACAAAAAGGGACAATCGATCTTTATCATTTTTAAAACTAATTAAAAATTTGTTTTGCAACTAAATGAAAGTATCAGGTATACAAACAGACATTTATGTCACAAATTTGTTGGTTACATAAAAACAGTTTGAAATGATATAGTTTACAGTTCCCAGTGCTAGCTTTTCAGTAACAAACAGTCTGTCTAGTCTAATAGGATCTATTCAGTTCCGCTCATCACTTGCGATGTTGCCGAAAATAAAAAAAAAAAGGTGCTCGCAAGGTGCTGATGATCCCACTGTACAGATATACGTCTTGGCTGTTGAGTAAGAGAGAAAATAATTTTTTGTTCTTTTTTTTTTGTTCTTGCCAGTAAAGCATATGATCATACTTCAGGTACACAACTGCTTGCAATAAATAGTGTTTAAATTGTTTGTTTAAACGCTGACTTTCATGTGCAAGTGCATTACAAGTAGAAAGTGGTTTTTTCACATTCGATTTTCACGGGTGAAATATCGATTCACTGGATCGATTCAGTACTATAAATCGATTTAAAAAAATCGATTTTTTTGGGTCCAAAAGATCGATTCTTTGATTAATCGATCTCAGATCGCCATCCCTACTACAGACCGGTGGTTTTTGGGTGCGGTGCCTGGGAACGAGAATCTCGGAAACGGCGAGGCTGGTTGGCTGTTCGCGTGCTACTGTAGTGAGCGTCCATGCATAATGGTTGAAGGACGGTGAAACCACGACTGGGCGACAAGGTGGTGGACGTCCACGCCTCATCACAGAACGTGGAGGTTGGAGGTTTGCCCGCTCTGTAAAGCGGGATAGGCGGCGATCTGTGGCAGATCTGACAGCAGAGTACAATGTTGGTGCAGGCACAAGTATTTCGGAGCACACTCTGCTGATGCTCACTCCCAGGCACAGCGACCTTAAACCACCGACCCGTAATTTAAAGGATTTGCGTGACCCGTGCGTAGACATCTAGTGCTAGAAAACTCCGGAAACCAAACAAAATGTTTCTGAATCCATGCCACGACGAATCGCAGCTGTATTGCGCTCCAAAGACGGACAAACACCTTAATAATCAGGTGGTCATAATGTTTTGGCTGATCAGTGTAGTTTTACTGTTCAATTGATTTCATTATTTGCGCAATGATTGTTTAAGTTGAAAAAGAAACCTATGCTAAACGCCAACTAATCGGTTGATGTTAAGCAGAGGATTGAGGGTTGGGAGAGGAACCTATTTCCGAAACGTCGCCAGACAACGCGATTTCGACGCGGCCTTATTCCAGGGATTCTTTTTTCTAGTGCTTCGATCTCAAAAGTTATCACAATTATTTAATGTTTAGTTTGTTTAAGGAACAACTATTTATTAATAATCTCCATCAAATTTGATTACGTGGGTCTTTAGAAAACTAACCAACGTTTGTTTTTGCAAACAATTTATTTTTTAACTTAATGAAACAAAACTTACATTACAACACAATACCTTTGGTATTTTTATTTAGTCGCAGCGTTTTACCACCTTTTCTACGCCTCAATTGATCCTTCGTTGTTGAACAAGTCAGTGGTACTTTCTTTCATTCTTTGTCATTTTTTAATAGTGATTTTCGCCAAAAAAAAATCTTCAATTTGGGGCTACAAGCCGGATCGTTAAAAACTTCCCATTGAGAAACCGAAAGTGGTGGTTGAGTGGTAACACTCGGGACTCGCATCTGGGAGGACGCTAGTTCAAATTCGCCCCCATGTTTCGGTTCTCCATTGATTCCCGATCTCAGTTCAGGTGAATTCTGGGATCGTTCCTTCTAAAAGACCATGGCCGAATTCCTTCCCGCTCCTTACGACCAATGCCTTCCCGCCTCTGATTACGTCGATGAGGTTGAAAGGCAAATAATAATAATAATAAATACTTAAGCTGCTGACGCAAGTTCTTCGTCAACGCAGCAGCACACGGACTTGCGTCATCGTAAACAACCACGACGCCCCTGGACAACACTCCACGCTGAGTATTCTCAATGGCGCCGTGCAGTCTGTGAAGGGTCTAAAAGAAGGGCACTGCATTTACGGTCTTCCTTGGTGTTATGTAGTACACTAGTAGGACGCCCTTTCGATCTTAAACGCTGTAGGCAAAACATTTTTGGCTGTCAGAATTTGTTTGGCTCCTTTTGGTTTTATTCTTCCATTGTTACGTCCAATTGAGGAGCGCGAATGATCTTATTTAGCAGATGTGTTTTTCTTCTGATCCCAAAATTTCTTCACCTTATCACTGAGCTCTTTCCTACGTTCTTCTGTCCATGTGTTCCTTCTTCCAATATACTGGCTGTTGGCAAATTGGTGGTTATTAACGATGCTACTCAACCGGCATCTGTCCTGTATGATATCGTCTGTGATTCCAATTTCCTGGAGATCCTCTTCAATTTCAATTAGCCAATTGTTTCTGGTTTTCATTGAAATGACCGGGTTTAGAATTATTTTGGTTAGTCTGTTGTTACTCATTCTGATGATATGGCCGAAGAATTTAATTCACCTTTTGCTGAATGTGTCTGAATTTTTTTCCGAAGCTTATAATAGTTCATGTGATTTAATTTCATCGAAAATCCTTCGGTACAAACTGGGCCAAAGATTTTCCTTTCTTGCTTTTCAATATCTTTAATCAATGATCTACCAGTAGTAATGAAAGTTTCTGATGCGTGTAGTGCCTCCGGTTTGATTACAGTGTTATAGTGTCTTAACTTTGCAATTCGGGATACTGAATTTTTGTTGTATCTGTTCCAGGTTTCGATAGGCTTTTTGTAATTTAGTTATTCTATCCTTGTTTCTCACTTGGCTCAATTAATGATTTTAAGAACTCTAACTCAACCTTTGACACTCTCGTAAAAATTTTTAATTGCATCCTGGATGGATTCATATCTCATGTCTTCCGCAAGTTTCTCATCATACTGTATTTTATTAATAGACCCTACTATTTCCTTATCCTCCGATACACTTTTCGTTTAGGTTCCTAATTTACAACGTGATGCATGTTAGTGCTGCTCGTGCATGTGAAACGTCCGCGGTGGCTTCACGGAAGGCCCGTGCCTGGATAGTTTGCCGCGCAGTCCTGTCTGGGTTGCGTTCCCTCGCGCGGCAGCCCCACTCGTCACAACAGAAATGACTCGCGCCGCAATAATCGTTTTGGCGCCAATGATCTCGAACCTATCGATTTTTCGTTTTTCTACCGATATGGAGTCTGTCCTACCGAAATATAAAAATGTAACGATTTTTCTACGATATATGAGACTATTTTTAAAGAAGTCAGGTCAAAAGTATCGAGACTCTGTAAACTATATAAGAACCAAGTGGCTATAATAAAAGTAGAGAATCACGAGAGACATTCATCAGTTAAAAATGGTGTGAGACAAGGTTGTAGTCTATCCCCGTTAATATTCAACTTGTATGTAGAAGAAGCAATGAAGAAAGTCAAAGAAAAATCTCCATGTGGCATAAGTTTTCAGGGAGAAAAAATCAGTATGCTACGATTTGCTGATGACATTGTCTTGTTAGCAGAGAGGGCTGAGGATACTGAGAAGTTACTGAATGGCATGAACAAAACACTGAAGGATGATTTTGGACTGAATATAAATCAAAGCAAGACAAAAGTGATGAAATGTAGCTGAAATGATTCCAATACTAGTAGATTAAATATAAAAATAGGATCGGATGCAATAGGAGAAGTAAGTGAATTCTGTTACTTGGGAAGTAAAATTACAACCGATGGCTGAAGCAGGAATGATGTTAAAAGCAGAATAGCACTAGCAAAAAGAGTCTTCATGAAAAAGAGAAACCTTTTAGTTTCAGGAATTAGAAAGAACATTTTAAAACTAATTGTGTGGAGCACAGCTCTTTATCGTAGCGAAACATGGAGTTTAGGAATACCGGAAATAAAGAAAATTGAAGCATTTGAAATGTGGTACTATAGAAGAATGCTGAAAATTAAGTGGACAGACAAAGTAAGAAATGAACGACTTTTGGAAATGATGGGTGAGAAAAGAAGTTTGTGGAAGAAGCATACGGAAAGAAGAGACAGGCTAATAGGTCATATTTTGAGACATGCTGGATTGGTTAATTTTTTAGTGGAGGGAACAGTCGAAGGTAAGAACTGTAGGGGAAGACAGAGATTAGAATATATGAAACAAATAATTGAGGACGTGGACTGTAAGGGGTATGTAGAAATGAAGAGGTTAGCACAGGATAGGAAAGGATGGAGGATTGCATCAAACCAGTCGAAAGACTGACGACAGCAAAAAAAAAAAAAAGTGAGACTACAAGCAAATTTTCCCGAATTTTTATAGATTCTAGATTTTCGACCACTTCGTTTATGTTTTACAGTCAATTTCTCGATCGATTATATGATACGTAGTTATCTATTGCAGAATGAACCCGATATCTTGTAAGGAATACCTGGTGCCCTGCATTTTCGATATTCTTAGGGGATTCCCGAGCTAATTCGCTTGTCTGTATAAACGAGAATTCGGATTTTATTCGTTCATTAGTTTCCATCACTTAGAAGAGACATTTCCTCCGAGTTACTAAGTGAAAATGTCGTTGGGTAAAGAAAGGAGTAAAAGAGCGATTGTAAAAAGAAAGAAATTAAGTTTTATAGAAAAGAGTGCGAGGAAGAATTTTCAGATTAGCTGCAAAAAGTCGTAAAAGCGCAGTTGTAATAAGGATGTTAATATTACATCAGGGAAAGGCCTCGCATTTGGGAGAACGCCGGTTCGAATCCCCGTCCGGGCATCCAGATTTTGTATTTCCATAGTTTCTTCAAATCACTTCAAGAAATTGCTGGGATGCTTCCTTGAAAAGGCCATGGCCGAATTGCCTTCCGCCTCTAATGGTCTCGACGTCGACGAGGCGTAAAGCGATCATAAAAGAATATAAAATCACAAAGAAATAGTCATTTCCTGTGTCAAAAGCTAAAAAACCTGATATAGAAACTAAACAAGGTAATAATATTTCATTATTTTATACTAAGTACCAGTACTTATATTGTTATTAGCCTCGTTTGTTATGGAACATAATGTACCATTAACCATTATGGAGCACCTACCGAAACTGATACAGTTCATTTGTCCCTATTCAAAAATTGCAGAAGAAATAAAAGTGTACATACCATTCGTTTCATCTACGTGCCAAATCGCCACGCAAATTACGGTTATTGGGGTTGTGTCTTTTCATATACCGATTTTGGGTACCAATATATCGATATTAGTGGGCAGCTCTACCGATTTCGCATTTTGACGTTCGAGTCCACTCTTTGGCGTCCTTGAAGATGGCTTGCTTTTTTTGCTTTTTTTAAATATCTCAACGGTTTTGATAACAGTCCCGCTACTGTTTGTAGCTTAATCTATATATTCATCTTGGAGGATTTGGACTCTCTGATGTTGCGCTTTAGGGGAGAACCTGGCTATGGTCGGAAGGACTTTAATACGAACCTCTTTTGTATTCTCATAAATAGATCATTTTTTACAACTTACTCAGGACTCAACAGGATTCATGATGATACTTAATGGCACCTTATATTTGTGCTTCAGGTCATAGTTACCACTGTGCCTATATACTCTAGTCTTTGGACCTCGTGATGGGTTTCCTCTATTCTGTTAAAGAATTTTTGAAAATTTGTGTATGAATATACTGAACATTTGTAATGTCGTGGAGGATCGCTGTCGTGGTGAAGTAACCGGCCTGGGTAATGATTCGGAGGGCCATATTCTGGAGTCTCTGGTTGTACATCCTGTTGGAGTGGCTGGTTGTTCCCAAAGTTGGCAGCCATATAGGATGAAAGGTAAAATGGTGGACTTGTAGATACGAGTCTTGGTTGTTAAATTTAGGTTACCACTCCGCAAGGCTCATCGTGCAAGCCCTTTTTCTTTCAGTATAGCACATGTTGTCAAAAAAGAAGTTTGTTGTCAAGAATTATGCCAAGGTATCAATTCTCGGTCCCCATGGAAGCTTATGGCCCATTGTTTCAAACTGATTTTATAGTACTGGCCTTTTTCTTGAGAAGTAAATTGCAAAACAATTTCTTCGAGTTAAGTATGAATTTATTTTCTCTGCACCAATTATCAAGAATCCAAGCCCTTTTGAGCGTCCTGAATATTACGTGTGTGGTTCCCTCCTGTCAATTATATGACCGTATCGTCAGCGAACTGAGCCAGAAGTACGTGCAGAGGAAAGGGGATGTCGTTGTTGTAGATTTTGAATGCTGTAGACGCAATTACCGAACCTTGCGGGATTCCAGCAGTGATTGTATGAGATACGGATTTTTTATCTTTAACTTGTACGAAGAAT
The DNA here is from genome assembly GCA_031002005.1 of Vandiemenella viatica. Lineage (NCBI taxonomy): Eukaryota > Metazoa > Arthropoda > Insecta > Orthoptera > Morabidae > Vandiemenella > Vandiemenella viatica. The sequence goes on from CM061919.1 coordinate 245,789,920, forward strand.
TTTCTTTTATGTAACTTGCAATTAGAGTAACGTTCCGGAATATCTGTTGTTGATAGAGTTTATCTATTTATTTAATGTGCCAGACCTTGTCATAGGTGTTCAGTCTGCCAGTGAAGGCCCCTGCCAGGCAGACCTCACACACAACGCGCCTGCACGCCGGGATACATATACGACTCCAAACAGGCGCAGAGACATCAAAACAAACCAGGAAAACAAATAGAATCATCTAGAAGCTAAGTGGGACTATTTCTTACAGAGGTCGCCGTACTACCACACAACGGAATTCCTGCGCCAGGCCGCCTATATAAGCGTAGCCGGCCGCTCCACCGCCAGTTCCGGCCTGACTGCGGAACCAGCTTCAACTACAGAAGACCACCGGAAGTTCGCGAGAAGTAGAAGCCGTCTCTCTCTACCCCGGATCAGGACCAGGCTAAATTTCTCGACGGTCATCCGCTAACTGTACCACATTTGTTATTGTTTATCAGTGTTTTGTGTACATAGTAATAAACCTCAAGGAACCATTAAGTGTAGTTCACTTCAGTGGCGACAAGGTTGGGATAAGAACTCTCGACCATCATGGCTACGCCAGCAGCACCTACGGAATGGCAACAGTTCCTCCAAGGACTTCTACATCAGTTCTTCGAATCTCAGAGACAACTGATTGCGGAAGTCAGGAATCTCCGCCAACCCACGGCCCCGCCTCCGTTCCCAGCATTCAACGACGACGTCGAAGAATGGGAGACCTACGAGAAGCGCATAAAACAACACTTCGCAATTCATCACATATCCAAAGAAGAAGACCAGCGTGCATATTTCCTTTCCTGGAACCAATCGAAGATGTATGTCTTGCTCACCAAACTTCAGCCACAAGACCCCGACACCCTCACCTTCACGACCATCTGTACGACACTGAATGCATACTACAGACGCCGGTACCATGTCGTCGCGGCCCGCGTCGAATTCTATCAATGCCGGAAGAAGCCCGATCAGACGTATCGCCAGTGGGCGGCCGAACTCCAAGGCCTTAGCAGAAAATGTAAGTTTCAAACTCGTTGTTCCCACGAATCCTACGCCGACGACATGGTGCGTGATCACATCATACAGGCTGCACCAGATGCCGCACTCCGGCATGACGCCCTCAAGTTAGAGGACCCATCCCTGGAGCAGGTCATCGAACTTGCCTACAAATTCGAAATATCTACGGCCGCAGATCGCCGCCTGGAGTCCTGGGCGGATGTGGCCGCAATCCGAACCGACGTAGAGGACACACAGGACGTCGCCGCCATCCAGAGCTCCCAGTCGCGCTCCTCCCAACACCACAACCGGGGACCGCTTCCTCAGAAGGACATCGAACCGGCCCGTTCCGGCAGGGGCACCAAGTCTCGGCAGCAGCAGCGGATCCCGCAGCGCCGACGCCGCAGCCCGCTCCGCCTACCCTCCTGCCCCGCCTGTTATTCAGCACATGAGAGGGAAAATTGTCCGGATCGTTGGGCTGAATGCTCACGTTGCGGCAAGGAAGGACACCTGGCGTCCGTCTGCCGCACCAACACCACCAATGCCAATCCCGGCTCTCGCCGCCCAGGGTCTTACCAAGACAGGTTGAGCGGCGCACCTATGGATATCAATCAGGTAGACACTTCCACAGCATCCAAACTTTTTATTGACGTTACGGTCAATGGCAAGCCCCTGCGCCTACAAGTCGACACAGGAGCAGCAGTCTCATTGCTTAATTATACTACTTATGTGCAAATTGGCTCGCCCCCCCTCTCGCCGGCCCCCAAGCGCCTCCTGACATACAACAAACAGGAAATAGCACTCCTGGGACAATTCACAGCAAACGTCATGTATAAGTCTGTACATCGTTCAGTCCCCTTTTTAGTAGTTAACAGTTCTCTCACAGCAGACTTATTTGGACTGGACGCTTTCCGCTTATTCGGATTTTCAATTGAGGATAACATACACCTCGTATCTCAGCATGTTCCTTTTCCTGAAGTGGACGCCCTTTGCACCGAGTTTCAGGACCTGTTCTCACCAGGCGTCGGCTGTGCAAAGGACTTCGAAGCATCACTCCAACTCCGGCCGGACGTACGGCCTCGATACTTCCGGGCACGCCAGGTACCCGTAGCTCTTCAACAACCACTTCAGGAAGAACTTCAACGTCTCCAAGACGAAGGGATCCTCCAGCCGGTGCGGTTCAGCCCCTGGGCCACGCCGTTGGTCATAGTTCAGAAGCCAGGACGCCGCTTACGTCTCTGTGGTGACTTTAAGACCACCGTCAACCCGCATCTGCTGGTAGACGACTATCCACTTCCGAGACCGGACGACCTCTTCCGTAAACTAGCAGGAGGTACCTACTTTACAAAAATTGACCTGGCAGAAGCATACCTTCAAATCCCTTTGGATATCCAGTCCCGACAATACACAGTCATCAACACTCCCTCTGGCCTCTTCCAACTCAACCGGCTCATGTTCGGCTTGGCCAGTGCTCCAGCGATTTTTCAACGGTATCTCGAACAACTTCTCCAGGATATTCCGGGATGCATCAACTATCTCGACGACATAGTCGTCACGGGACCCTCCGCTGCCGAACACATGACCAACCTCCGCCTACTCTTCCTCCGCCTCCGGGCAGCAGGATTGAAATGCAACCTTTCCAAGTGTCAATTTTTTCAACAATCCATTTCCTACCTGGGTCACATCATCGCTCAGGAAGGCATTTCCCCAGCATTTTCCTATGTGGACGCTATTTCCAACTTACCTCGGCCTCAGGATCTACATCAGTTGAAATCTTTTTTAGGCAAGATTTCATACTACAGAAAATTTATACCCTCAGCAGCACAAGTGGCAGCACCCCTGTACCACCTCTGTCGCAAGAATGTCCCGTTCCGTTGGACCCCAGCTTGCGAGACCGCATTCCACACCCTTAAACAGCAGCTCAAGTCCGCAGCATGCCTCATGCCATACACTCCAAACCTCCCCTTGATACTTGCCACAGATGCATCCGATTACGGTGTGGGGGCAGTTCTGTCTCATAAATTACCAGATGGCACGGAACGCCCCGTAGCTTACATCTCCAAAGCCCTATCGGCTGCTCAGCTTAAATATTCTCAAATCGAGAAAGAGGCGCTAGCTATTGTTTTTGCCTGCTCCAAATTCTATTCCCTTTTATATGGGATTTCTTTTCATCTCATTACCGACCACAAGCCACTCCTATCACTATTTGATCCGTCCACACGTCTGCCTACCTAAAACATCCCACCGCATCCAGCGTTGGGCACTATTCCTGTCCCAGTTCAGATATACCATGCATTTCCGTACCACCTCCAGGCATGCCAATGCAGACGCCTTATCCAGACTACCGCAGGGACCAGACCTTGCCTTCGACAAGTCGGAACTTCTGGTGTTCCAGATCGACGATGACATACAAGAAGCACTGAAGACATTTCCAGTCACGGCCTCAAAAGTCGCGGCAGCCACAGGGGAGGACCCCCTCCTCCGTGTCATCCGACACCACATCCAACACGGGTGGCAAACACGTTCCCCTCCACGCCATCATCAAGACCTCAAGTTCTACTACTCCATCCGCCACCAGCTCTCAGTAGTAGAGGGAGTGCTCCTCCGCACAGAACCAAATTCCACCCCGAGGGTCGTCGTTCCGAGATCCCTACAACCGACAATCCTCCAAACTCTCCACCAAGGACACTGGGGAATTGCCCGCACCAAATCCCTTGCCAGACGCCATGTATTCTGGATCGGCCTTACCACGGATGTCACGAAGATGGTGCGGCGCTGTACCATCTGTGCCCAACAACTGCCCCGCCCCCCTCAAAAGTTCCTTTCCTGGCCGGCACCGTCCGGACCCTGGGAACGCATTCACCTCGACTTCGCTGGCCCATTCCTAGGCCTACCAGTGGCTCCTAGTGACGGATGCCTTTTCCCACTTCCCATATGTCGTCCAGTTGCTCCACAATCACCACAGAGGTCACCATTTCAGCCCTCACGAAGATCTTTTCCATCGAAGGATTACCATACGCTATCGTCACAGATAACGGACCGCAATTTCGAAGTCGGGAATTCCTATCCTTCTGTACCGCCAACAATATCCAACACCTCCTCACCCCGCCCTTCCACCCCCAATCTAACGGGGAGGCGGAACGGCTAGTCAGAACATTCAAAACCCAAATGACCAAATACACCACAAGTCACAAACTCGAAGAGGCATTGACACTCTTCCTCAGTTCCTATCGAACCACTCCAGTGCGGGCCAAAAGCCCGGCGGAATTGCTGCATGGCCGCCAACCTCGCACTCTCCTCCATCTCCTCTTACCCCCGCCCAAAGTACAGGTACCTTCGGGCCCATTCCGTTTCACCCCGGACTCCCTAGTCTGGGCCCGCGGGTTTGGCTCCCGGGCCGGTTGGCTTCCGGGGGTCATCCAGCGGCCCCGGGGCCGCCAACTGTTCGACGTCAGCCTGGATGGCCGGACAGTGCGACGCCATCGAAACCAACTACGTCCCCGCTACCCCACGGCACCGTCCTCTTCCACCACGGCACGGCCATCCACTTCTTCCTCTCCTTCCCTGCCACCTCCACCACTCCTGCCGTCTAACCGTTGCTCAGGGACAGTTACAGCGCCACCAACGACGCCACAACCTGTCGGTCGCTCCGACACCCTTCAGCCGCAGCCTCTCGACCACCTGCGGGGACCATCTTCAGCGCCCCCCGTACAGCCCCCGGCCATCGACGCCGACGAACCGATGCCGTTAGCTCCACAACCACAACCTGCACCACGACGCAGGTCGGCACGCATCGCCAGGGGAACAGCTCCGTACTCCCCTGGAGGTAGCCTTCATAGTCTGCTCCAGGGCGCCGCGGCAGACGACCTCGCAGACGTCGCAGACATCGCTTCCCCCCCCCCCCCGGGAGGGAGGTATGTTCAGTCTGCCAGTAAAGGCCCCTGCCAGGCAGACCTCACACACAACGCGCCTGCACGCCGGGATACATATACGACTCCAAACAGGCGCAGAGACATCAAAACAAACCAGGAAAACAAATAGAATCATCTAGAAGCTAAGTGGGACTATTTCTTACAGAGGTCGCCGTACTACCACACAACGGAATTCCTGCGCCAGGCCGCCTATATAAGCGTAGCCGGCCGCTCCACCGCCAGTTCCGGCCTGACCTGCGGAACCAGCTTCAACTACAGAAGACCACCGGAAGTTCGCGAGAAGTAGAAGCCGTCTCTCTCTACCCCGGATCAGGAGCCAGGCTAAATTTCTCGACGGTCATCCGCTAACTGTACCACATTTGTTATTGTTTATCCAGTGTTTTGTGTACATAGTAATAAACCTCAAGGAACCATTAAGTGTAGTTCACTTCATCTACAAACGCATTTTACATGATGGTTGTGGGCGTAGCTTCGCAGGCAGATATGGAAGTAACAGTCACAGCGTTTAGAATAACGTGAAGGTGTAAACTTGACATTTTATGACCCTGGATTTACAAATTTACACACTTCACTAATTCTCCAATACTTTATACTAAAGAAACCAAGTGTAAAACATTCCAAACGTTGCAAATCGTACAAAAATATATAAAAGAGAATACCACTAATTGATATTTCGATGAGGTTTACAGTTGAAAATCCTGAGGATTTATTTATATTTATCCAATTTCAATTGAAGTTACGACTATACGTGCATATTTTAAGTGGAAAAACGAAATTCGATACTCACTGAAAATGTGGTAATTACATACATATCAGTAAAAGTGTAAGTGATGATGAGCTGCCAGTACAGTAGGTCCATAAAAACACTAATAAAAATTTTATTTGCACTGCATGTTCTATAGGGAAGTGATTAATATAATTTTAGATGAAAATCAGACGGCATAGTCTAAGTTATCACAATAATAAAATATAGATAAGTCCAATGAAGAGCAGTAAACATCAATAAGGTATGTGAATTCTAAATGTAATAGCTTACTTCAGTTCGTAGAATGCCTTAAGCATTGTTCGGACTTTCACATTTCTCGACTCCTTGTAAACCCGCACAGTAATTCTTGGACGTATGGAAAGACTATGAGAACATTTCGGAAGAATTTATAATTATTAAACTAATTTTGCATGGAAATCGTTACTGTTTAAAACAGACAGGGTAAAGAAGTTAGCATGTCTCTGTGACATAAGAAAGTTCCACGTGGTAGTCTTTCTTCATTCTTATTCACTGTACGTATATTATCGCACAGAAGTACATTCCAGTAATGGCTTGTTATAAACTTTGATGAGATGATACTGTGTATTACTTTTTATCACTTTTAGAAGCGAGATCATTTTCTGTCGTTCCCTGGAAGTATTACATCCCTCCATGAATAAGAATGGAACCTGAAATGTATACTGAATCTGGAGTGCAATAATGTATAAATGGAACACCAATACAATGAAAATTGATGGTAATGGTCTTAGCGGTATTGAATACTACTATCCAAAGCTTTACTCGCGTGAATTTCAGCTGTATGCTGTGCAGCCATATATTCACTTCTATACGTTTAGTCATATACCAACCAAGGACTTCATACACTCCATTATCTATTAAATGAAACCTTCAGATATACAAAAGATGTTACAGTGACAGAAATATTAATTTATCGACTGAAAACTGAAAGTTTAATGGCAAAACTTTATAAATAGGTTTACAAAACTTCAATTGAGGTACGGAAATGCAAATATATTTTCTTTTAGCAGCAATTTTGGTGGAACAGTGCGGCGAGTTTGTGGCAATCGCACTGCGTAAAGATCATTCTGAAGGCAGGCACAGATGTTGGAAGTATTTGTCGATGTGATGACACTCATCCTATTGTTATAATCTTAAGTGACTCATCAAATATCACTGACAGATAGGTCGCTATAGAGTTATAGAGTTATATAATGTAATCAGTTACCTGCTAAGACTATTATGGAAAAGTTTCTATATTTCGGTTCTTCCATCTGCATGATTTTTTTACTTTTTTTGATCCTCGTTCTCCAGAATATTTGCTTACGGTTACCTTCACTTTATTATATTTCCTGTAACTGAATACAAGTAAATGGTAAAACATTATCTTTTAAATACTGAAGAGGTGTTCTGATGTCATCTTATATTACTTCTAATTTAAAATCCCTGGCTCTGTTAAATTCCTTTTCCTTTTATTCATATACGAGTACGTGCAAATTATTTTTAATTTACTTTCGATTTGCTGTTACTATACTTTTTAAATTTGCTATATCAGCTTTAATACACATTCAAACTAATTTACCAGCGTGGTGGATGAGTGGTAACGTCTGGCCTCATTTTCTGTGGGACGCGGGCTCGAATCTCCAACCGGGTATTCACATTTGAGTTTTCCATCGTTCATCAAATCACTTCAGCGAATCCGGAATGCTCTTTCAAAAGGCCATGACTGAATTCCTTCCCGTCTCTTCCCTCATTCTTTCCCGCCTTTAATGACCTTGACGAGGCGTAAAAAGATAACAAATTCATTATTTATTTTATCTTGCTTACTACGTTCTCAAAAACCGTCTTCATTCTTGCCAGAGACGTATGGCTCTTCTCTTTCTCTGCCTTCCAGAGATGCTCAATCATATATTTCAGACCCCAGCCCAAAGTTAATAGAACGGTTTTTTCTTTGACAGAAAACAACTATCAATACTAATAAAAAGCCACGTTGGTAATAGTATCATCATACTGCTGCCATGCGACATCACGCGTTGTTTGGTATCAAACAACGGCCGGAGCTTTTTTACTCTCTGTCCACAGATACTACTACTATTAATAATAATTATTATTTTTTTTTAAAAAAAAAAAGAATTATTCCGTCCGGTGAAACCCGAGAGGCTGTTGGTGTGGAGTCTGAGAGAATCCTTTCAGGCAAACTAAAACACACTTCCTCCCTCGAGCCGATGTCGCTGTTAAAGCAAGCTAATAATTTAGAATTCCTATTTTTATTTCAGTAATGATTCGTATGTTTTAAATTGCAAAACCAACTATGCCTTTGGTTTAAATCTTCATATTAGTATTAGTTGATTTTTGTTTATTTATATTCGATCAATACAGAAAGAAATATATAGAACATTACTACAGATCAATCCCATGAGTGTTATTTAATATCAACTTCTAGTTAGATAAGCAACTACGAAGAACTGATGCTAGAACAGTGAAAGAAAAGTATCTATTTCGTTAAACTCCACG